>CAAKHB010005418.1:59112-72578 GCA_901007665.1 Aeoliscus strigatus
TGGCTGCACGGACACACACACACACACACACACACACACACACACTTTACAGGAGGAGCAAATAAAGTAAAAGCAATCAAAATGTGTCTTGAACTTTGAGTAGACACATAGACACGGAAGCCGGCACCTTACTGTCAGTTAGTGGGTCAATAGGCAGCTCTGTTGTGTTATGGACGAGTCAATATGTGAGGACCTGAACGGACTCAGCCAGCGGATGAGAAAAAGAAAGGAAAATGGAAAGAAGAGAGCTGCAAACAACTTCAGATGGGGCTCCATAACCATAATGCTGCAGTTTACTAAGTTCCATGAAAGGAAGCTTCCTATGGATTTATAGGACATGCTGTAATTGAGACAATTGTGACGCAATGAATCTGGCGCTTCTTGAAATCCGTCCCTTTGTCATCTTCAAACAGTCATTGGCATTTACTCAGCCCCATTACAGAGGATTATTTTAAGGCACTGAGCATCATAACCATCAGCTAAATAGCTGTCCTGTCATTACTTTGACGTTTTTAAAGGCCATGTCACAAAACTTCATGAGCTCTACATTTTCCATTTGGCTGTAGTTTAGTTTACATTTACCCCTCACTGACCTAAAAACATTTTAGAAAAAAAAGATTTGTTATAATTATTGTAATATTTTCACAGCTTATCACTGCATGTTTTGAATTATTTGCCGTAACGTTTCCTAGCAATGGAAACGAGAGCAAGTATTTATTGACAGTTATTTTTTTGCATTGCCAAAACCAGTGCACAAAGATCTCTTGTTGAGACGAGTAGAACTCCATCATGCGTGAGCGTTGTGACTTCACTGTGTGTGTTTGTGACCTTCTCAGCGTTGCCTCGGCGCACTAAGCTCTGTGAAGTAAAATGTTCCTCTTTAGGGTTCTTCAATTTACACTGCAGAGATTGCTCACAATTTTACAGTGAGGATGAAGCTGCTCAAGGAGAAAATAAAACTCCTGTGAAGCAGTCAACGACGCACACGCACACACACACACACACACACGGGCAGGATGCAGTCTCATCCGTACACATTACACAGTGCAGTATTTACTTTACATTAAGTTCAGAACATCAAATGCTTTTATCTCACACATTTCTCATCTTGCTACAGTACAGAACCAGTTAGCTACTCAGGGGCAGGTGAATTCTGTCTGACCTCGTGTTCATGATCCCCAGCACCATAAGAAGGTGATCACATCTCTAAGTACTGTAGTTCTCCTGTCATGAACTCTGAATGACTGAACCTGACTCACGTCCTCCATCACGTTCATGGCAAATGACGCAAACTTTTTTTTACTAAACTAGAATCAGAAACACATTTTTCGTCCCCAGGACTACATTTGCTACGAGATCACCTTTTACAGGCAAAAATTAAGCCTCCGACTTGACAGACATGTGAGCAAAAACACAGTGGCAACAGTTGATCAGCTGTTGGCCCAAAAAGCTTTAAAGTAGTATCGTATCAATGCTATGACTGGAGTCACTTCGGCCTAGAATGACGGGTTTTCCAGTGCCGTTAATGGACAGCCCTCTGCCTCCCTCTGTTCGGTGCTCTGAGGGTGGACACGTTCCATTTGGCAGTATGGCAAGTGAGGGGGAGAACGGCCTGTTCAGTTTCAATGTTCAGGAGAGCAGCTGGTGGCAATGCTAGTTCATGATGGATAAAAGACTGAACAGAAAATGAAATATTGTGACGTTTTTGTTCACAGATGAAGCATTTGTCACTGCTGGCGTGTCCATCGTTGCATTTCTTTTCTCTCGATTGTGTAACCACGTGTAATTTCTTGTTGGAGTTATTAAATGGCATTGGAGACAGAGATTTATGTTTGCTCATTTTGTGTTTCTCATCAGTCTCGAATGGCAGCCGAGTGAAACATCACAACAACACGGGAAAATTGGGTTTTCAAAAACAGTACGATCAATCCTGTGGTTCTGATACTTCCGCACCCAAAATTCAAGTGCCTGCTCGCATTCAAGCAGAAGTAAATGTCAATATTTCCTGAAGCTGAAGTCCAAATATAAGTGAAGGGCCAGTGTAATGAATTCTTGATCTCGTCGTCCTGCAGTTTGGCTGGTCTGACCTTTTTTTAATGAAATGTCCTGAAACAGTTTTACAAAATTTGATATCATTTCCTCCCTGAAAGTCCATTTAACAGTGGTATGACAAATTAATAACAAGTAAGGACATGAACGAAAACTCTATGGGCTTTAGATGGTCCAAGCTCAAAGTATCAGACGTGCAGCGCGTGGGCTTGTTACACGGCGTGTTTTTAGTCTGTGCACCATGATGGAGAGTCTCCAAGGTTTGGACGTACTCTGTGAATTAGTCCGGGGTGTGTTTTGGGCGTATCTCTCAATAAGGCAGAGTGTCACCTCTCATTCCCTTGAAAAGGTATGTGACTAAAGCACATGGCAGATTGCTAGTTAGATGGCAGATTGACCAAGTGCACAGCTGAGGTGACAAATATCCTCATGCCGGTGTCGCTAGTACAAGAAAGATCTGACTAAATACCTGAAATATTGTTCCAACCTGATATCATCAGATAACACAGCAGCTGTCAGGAGTCGTGGAGCTCCACAAGGAGCTGATCCGGTTAATGAGCATTGAGATGTGCACATTCATTTTGCGTAATAATACTCTTGTTTAACAGCCAAATACTGCGCTGTAGACTCTTTTGCACTTCTTCTTCTTCTTCTTCTTCTTCTCCTTTCAGCTTTGTCCCTCTTCAGGGGTTGCCACAGCGAATCATTGATTTCCATCTTTCCCTGTTCTCTGTATCCTCTACTCTGACTCCAACTACCTCCATGTCCTCCCTCACTGCATCTATAAACCTCCTCTTTGGCCTTCCTCTCTGTCTCCTACCTGGCAACTCCATCTCTAACATTCTTTTGCACTTATTCATACACTGATTAAATAATACACTGCAGATGGCTGAAATCTACTACAAATACAAATACACACAGAAAAAAAACATAGAAAAAAGTTATTTTAATCAATCTTATAAATAATAACAAAACATACCAACAAAATTAGATTCAAACATGAGTCCATCTGGTGTTACTGAAGTAAAAGTGGTCAAACTTGGGCTGTGGAAAATGACTTTCCTCTCATTGTCTGCCTGTGGTCTGAAGGGACACGTGCTCGGGCACTGAGGTGTGCTGGGGTGAGAAAAGCCTGTTGTTTGGCCCCGGGCCACTTTTCTTGTCCTGTCAGCTCTAATCTGAAAGACCCCTCGAAGTGATGTGTCAGATCCTTGAGACTCCTCGTCCGGCTAGCAGCGCTTATTAAGAATTTAAATGACATCTCCTTCACAACTTGAGACAGAGCTCAGAACGCTGACAGGGCGGAATGAAGAAGTTAAAGCAACACGCTGAAGCTGATGTGTGACACGGATGAAATATCTGTATGTTTGTCTTCCTGCCGTGTTTACGCCGTGAGCATTGCAGCCATTTAAAGTTTTAATTATCTCACATAGTACTTCTTCTCCTCCCTCCTATCATCATTCTCATCACCTCCTCCGTCTGTGTGATTACTCAGGAAGAAGATTGGTGTGTTCAGTGGAATTTAAATAGACCATCCTGATAGCATGCCAATGGTAACAGATGCTTAAACAGGCATCAGCCACGCAGTATTGTTTGTCACAACAAATTGAATCACAAAGTGTCAGATAGGATGATTACTTTAGTTATGGCTCTTTTATTTTAATGTACCATGGCACAGAATTCAATGTTTAATGATAAATAAACTGTCTCGCCTCGGCCTGTGCTGCGTTTTCTTTTTGTTTTTTTTTCATCAGTGTTTCTCTTCCTTGTCTTCTTTCTCATTAAAGCTGGCAACTTGGGATTCCATTCGTGGTTTGAACGGTAGCTTGAAGGAGAATCGGATCGAGAGCGGGATGCAGGGAGTGACGCTCAAGGTTGCAACATTATTGGTAAGTTGTGGGAGTACACTGACTCCATTGACTCTTATCCAAGTAGTGGAGGAAGAATACATGAAGGGTCATGAGGTTGTTTTTCTTTTGTCCCACTAATTTACCAACTATTTCTTTTACACTTTTAACATTTAACCTACTGTGAATGTACGTGGTAACCGTGTTTCCTCACTGAGAAATTTGTGTTGATTACATTTGTTCTTGCTGTCCTCACGTGCAGCATTTATTAATAAATACATCTTGAATAAATAATCCTAAGGAGAAGTGGTTGTACCCTCTGAACAGCTCGTCAAGTGTACAGTTTTACAATGAAGCAGCAGCCTCAACAGTATGAGCGAAATCAAATGCATTGAATGTTAAAACAACGAATGGTTGGACAAGGGAAAACAGTCATCATCAAGTACGTATCTTTGAAATAAACCCACAGAAGTCACATGATCAACACATACAGTTTACAAAATTTATAGGCGAGTGTCAGTTAAATGTGTCATCCAGAAGAGATGGTACCCCCCCCCCCAGGAACCCATGTGGATTAGACACTGACAAGCTGAGGATAAAGTTGTTTTTTGCACACTGATGGCTTTGTGTCATCACCAAAGGACCAAACGGCTGTGAATGCTTGATTGCAAACTTAGAGCTACTGATTTTGTTACGGAGCCATAAAAGATTCAGGCTCAGGCAGTCGCTGTAAGAAAAAGGCTGATGTTATGAATTTAGAAACAGAAATGCAGAAGGTGGACCTACAGGGTTTTATAACAGGTGGAACATACACACACGGAACCTTTTTAACATTCTGTTGTCCATCCTCTCATATTCGTCTTGAAAATCAATTCTACAATGTAGCGGCTTCTGTCCAAATGACCTCTGTTCTCCCTTCATCTGCCTCTCCCACACGCTGCTTCTCCTCTCCTTCACACTTAATTTTATCTGTGCCATGTTTATTTGCATAGGTTCTGCTCAGCTCTCTGTTGCCATTGTCACTTAATCAAGTCATTTGCCCCTGACCTCCTATTCCTTCACTTCCACAGCTCCCTTTCCCTCCCTGACATGCTCAGCTCATAAAGAATGAGCTCGCTCGATGAATTGTAAAACATCAATTTCCCCCTTGATGAACCATAGCTGTTGCCATGGTCTGTTGCCATGTTACAGGTCAACGGTTGCTGGGGAAGCTTCTTTATGAAGATAAAGTTTAACTTCCACTAGCTTCAAAACTCTTCATAAAGGTGTCACCTCAAAGTTCTTAAGATGACTGAATGTGTCCTCTCCACCGCCGCCAATCTAGCCCGAAGGAGATTAAAGTGCATCTTGATAAATGGTGTGCAGGAGATTAAATACACACGTAGTCTACTCTTTCCCAGACATTGAGAATAAATCTTGGCTTTAGAGACAAAATCTCAGCACATTGTCATTTCTCAGCAGTGCCATAATGTCAGTAATGTATAATGTGATTTGATGATCCTCTGAACAGGAAGAGCCTTTTGTGATGGTGGCGGAAAACATTCTGGGCCAGCCCAAGAGATACAAGGGTTTTTCCATTGATGTTTTGGATGCCCTGTCCAAGATCCTTGGCTTTAAGTACGACATCTACCAAGTCGGAGATGGGAAATATGGCTCGCCACTCCCCAATGGCTCCTGGAATGGCATGATTGGAGAACTCATTGGCAAGGTTAGGATGGTTTTGTTTTTATCTCCGTGGGAGTCAGGCCACATTTTTTTTCTTTTTTTTAAATGGGAGTCCAACTCAGTAAAATGAAAAAAAAAAAACATTTCAAGAGCCAAAAGTTGTTTGTTTTTTTTAATCTGCAAATCGGTCCACACAGTGGGAGGCAGACAAAGTGGGTCTGACTTCTGCTTGTTGAAAGGAAATGTTTGGAAGCACGACAAAGGCCGGGGCACAGTGAAGGGTTTGTGGCGTGAGTCGAAAGCACATGGCACACACACGAGGGCGTGTCCAAACGGCTTAAAGTTTAGACGGTTCGTTAGCTTTTGTTTGAGGCCTAAAATGGCATGTCAGCTTAAAAACACTCTGAACAGAGTTAAAGAAATATTTCTACTCTGGGTACTAGTACTACCACTATTATCATGAACTATGCTGTCGGCCTGAGGGGTAAAGAAAGGATACGTTTCAAGGTTTCATAGTGAGAAGACAAAAGCCAGTATGACGCTGGACTGAACTGACTGGTCTCGAAATAATCCATCGTACATGGCAATAATTTGGCTTGTCAGAAAAATCAAAAGTTCAAGTTGACTGAAAATTAGGACCGGTGTTCTTCTGCTGATGGAAATAAATACTGACATTAATGAGACCATGTCCATGTCCGTCCACAGAGGGCAGACTTGGCAGTATCTGCCATCACCATCACCCCAGAGCGCGAACGTGTGGTCGATTTCAGCAAACGCTACTTGGACTATTCGGTGGGAATCCTGATGCACAAGTCAGAAGACAAGATCAACATTTTCTCTTTGCTGGCACCGTTCGACCTCGCTGTCTGGGCGTGTATCGCTGCTGCCATCCCTGTGGTGGGCATCATGATCTTCCTGCTCAGGCGCATCCAGGCCGTCCGCTGCCAGAACACAGGAGGCCACCCGCCGCCTTCGGTCTCCACCTCGCTTCAGAGCGCCATCTGGATTGTCTATGGCGCTTTTGTACAGCAAGGTAGGTGACACCATTGGAAGTAAATACAGATGAGTCATGTTGAAAATGTTGATCCAGTGAATAATAACCTTTTGATCAACAGTGACATGCCACTGGGGGCTAGTCATCTAATTAATGCTGAATCTCAGCAAAAGCAGAAGAAGATAAAACCTCTCTGAGACAGAGAATAAAAGCAACATGCACAGCTGTTTGGAGACAGCAAGTGCTGATTCGGTGGTGAGGCAGTTTTGGGAAATATTGCCCACCCTTGCAGTTTGTAAAGGTGTCCTTTTCAAGGAGAATGCCCCATCTTTAGATCTGGTGGAGCTCCAGGAATGCCACAGTTTGGATAAATGATTACCTCAGCAGCTGATGTCAAAGCCTGAACTGCATCTATCATAGTTTGGCAAACTGCCCATGAGCCTTTTTACACCCAACGCAT
The DNA here is from genome assembly GCA_901007665.1 of Aeoliscus strigatus. NCBI lineage: Eukaryota > Metazoa > Chordata > Actinopteri > Syngnathiformes > Centriscidae > Aeoliscus > Aeoliscus strigatus. The sequence continues at coordinate 66,128 of CAAKHB010005418.1, forward strand.
ACTATATTTCCAGGGAACTTCAGTTCTGTGCCTTAGTTTTTTTTTTTTTTTTTCTTTTTCCCTCTGGCTCACGTTACATTGTCTCCAGTCCACTAAGTCAACTTGAACACAAAGATTGTGTAGAACATTGAAAATGTCGTTTGCTCACTCAGTCATAACCAGAATGAACCAGAAAAAGTTTGCACCATGTGATGGTCTGTGCAATAGTGTAAATCAAACAAGCTACATATGTTTATTTGTGTTCTCTTTACCTAGTGAGTTTGTTGCAGGTTGAGCAGTACCAGTGAACTCCAGTTCTTTATCATCATTTTACATCTAAACCAAAAAATCGGTATTATGTTCATGTCAATCACAAATGTACGGAAGGTTTGTTTGCAATTGTTGAAACAATCAGTCAGAGTGGACGTTAGTATATAATCTCTCTATACGTATAGAAATGATAATAGGATATACATTAATCAGTTCAAATCAATCGTTGCACAATGAGATGATGGTGATAAGAATTCACTGATGGTCCTGCGTTGGTACTTGGTGCATGTTTTTTCGAGTTAAAACTACAACTACGCCAGTTGTATTTATCAGTGAATTTATGAATTTGTTTGGGGGGAAAAAAAGACAATAAATTACCACAATAATGTTAGTCGGTATAACCAGTTTATTGTTCAAGCTATTTTCCAAAAAGAATTAAAAACATTTGATGGTTTTAAGGTCTTATCTTGGATTGCAGCGAATAATTTAAGTCAATTAAATAGACCATGGAAACTAGGGACACACTGGATCAGTCCTCCTCTGTGGTTCATGAAAGGAAACTATTATTATTTGTCTCTATTTTCTGCCCAAGATTGCCGTGACTTTTCCGTTTGTCTGTGCCTCACTTTGACAGAATGAATCACCCAGTTAGGTATTCAGTAGATGGATAAGAAGAATAAACACAAAAACCTCTTGATGAAGGTACAATTAATAATGATCATTTGCATCATATAAGATGTAACAATAGACATCTGATGAGTGTTTTTTATAGAATATCATGCAGGTTTGATGGTGTGTGTTTACCCTTCAGGCAGTGACTCCATCCTGGGATCTGTGGCTCTGCGTATCGTCATGGGCAGCTGGTGGCTTTTCACCCTCATTGTGTGTTCGTCCTACACCGCAAACCTGGCAGCCTACCTCACTGTGTCACGTATGGACAACGCTGTCAGGTAAGACGCACCTTCCGTCAGTTCGCCTTCCGTCGGTTCCGTCAGATCCATGAGCCTTTCAGTGTAACTGTGCTTGTGGAACTTTATTCAGTGCTACACATGGTTTCATGGTTCGTTAACCCGCTTATATTATGTATTAATGGATTCATTCACATTCTGTTTGTTTGTGGTTTTAATTTGATGCCGTGAGCAAGAAATTATTTGCTAAATGTTACATTGATTTATATATTCTCTGTCATGGGTTTATTGTAAATGAAACATAAGTTAATTTGGCTAATTAGCAAAGGATTAAATCAAGTCATGTTAATTTGCAGTGAATTTCTTTCTAACCTACAATTCACAAACAATCTAGTTAATTTATTATTGGACTGTGTTTAATTATACATCACTTTCATCCATTGAAGAGTGTTCTGTCTTTTTCACTGTTGCATCAGTAGTGTTCTTTATGTAAAAAGCTTACTACTTATATATATATATATATGATTTAAAATATTAGAAATAATGATTTCATTTTTGTGTTCATCCTAAACAACTTGAAGGACGGGTCATTTGTGGGCGTCGCTCATCTCCTGCAGTCACTGGTCAGCTCAATCTGCTTTAAGTCATTCTTGACCACTGCCAACAAGCAGCCTGTCCTCAGCCCACATGTTATTTGTCTGTGAATCCAATGTGGTGGTTGTCTCTCCTGAAGGAAGGCACAGAGGCGCGGGATTGCGTTTAGATCTGTTTGCCGTCGTACAAATAGCCGCCAGCAGAGCGAGTGAATGCTGAGCAGGAGTTCACCTGTGCAGCAGAAGGCTTTAGTCCTCTGCGACTTGACTCAGTGAATGGACGCGTAGCTTTTAAAGCCAAACATCTTATCTTTATAATATTCTATACTTGCTGGTCTGTCGTCCCAGAGAGAGGTTCCCACTGTCTGGGACTCTCCCTGAGGTCTCAACCTTTTTCCCTGTGTTTCTGGACGGTTTTCTCTCAGCCTGGATGTAGTACTGTGTAGACTGTAAAGACAATTAGAACAGTGATGGGCTGTACAAATGAGATGGGCTGCACAACCAAACTGAACTGAACTGATCGCTGTTGGAAGAAGAAGAAGAATCACAACACACAGTTAAACGGTGGTGGGCATTGTGAGCAAATCTTTACTTGGAGCAATGAAAAACTCAAGTCGCACTAAGCTGCATGTGTTGAGCAGAAAACATGAATTCATTTAAAGCAATTAATCCTAAGAGATAAAATGTGCAATCCACCCAAAGTAATAAAGTGCTGTGATTATTTTTTTTTGGCTTGTTAGGTTTGAGGGCAGAACACTGCGGTCATCTGCCGTGTTACTACGATGCAATTGCAGCTCATCAAGAAAATGTCTTTTTTTTTGTTAAAAAACCCCGGTGTATGATACCTTATAATATAGTAATATAAATGCTAATGCCAGTAAAATTAGAACACACATCCCAAAAAAAACACCCAGCTCCTTGAGGTGCAGTGTCGACCCCCACCTGCAGATCAGCAAGTCAGTATTGCTAGGCAACCCCGTCCTGCTTCAGCTAAAGTTTTTGGTCTGTGAAACTCCCTGTCGGCACCATTAACCCCCAAATCTCTGACAAGCAAAACCCCAAAGTTACCTCCTGTGCAAAGTTTCACACACAGGTCGTCGTTACAGGTGTTCTGTCTTGAAACTCCTCTGCCTCCTGCGCTCGTTCGATTTCAAAGGTGTCTCCTGACAGATTGAAGCCCTTCATCCCTCAGCCTGGGTCTCCTTTGTCTTCTTTCAGCCGCACCGATGTGATGTTGTTCCTCGGTTTGTGGTTCTCCAATTTCTCCTTCAATGCTTCCACTTTTCTGTCACTCTCGTCCACATTTTTCGGTGTCTCTGTATTTGCATCATCTCCGTCTGAGACACGCTGCTCCGTGTCCTCCTGTCACTTCCTTCTGGTTTGCACAGAATCTTTCTACTCTTTCACTTCTAATAAAAGGTATTTCTCCCCCATTATCTTCTGTATCACCGATAGTATGCCACTCATCTCCATGTTTCTTCTCTCACCCTCTCTCTTCATCTCTTCCCTCAACTTCACAGCATCTTTTTTCATCTCCTCTCTCAATTCCAGTATCTTCTCGCTAAGCGCCCATGACTGCTTCCACTTCACCTCCCAGCTCTATTGTCGGTTGGGTTGCCATTGGCGCTTTGCCCGAATTTTTGGGCATTTTTCATGGTGTCGGAAAAAAAAAAGATCGGCCATTTTCTCTACTTCCTTAACTTTGTTAGTCAGATCATGGTCTCATACGACGATATTACTTGTTTTATATCCAATTACGTGCTTTGTGTCAGGAGCTTGTCAGTGTAAGCCGCCATCTTGTCATTGGTCTCGATGAAGCCTGCATAGTCACCATTGACTACTTTCTCCAATCATGATGCCAAGGTCTTTGTCAAGATTTTGTAATTTGTCCCCAGTAGAATTACTGGTCGGATCCATCTCTGTCCCTTTAAGTTATCAATAAAATCAACACGTCATTCAGTTCAATGTAGCCGACAACTGTTTCTAATAGCGCAGGAAATGTGACATATACATAACACACTTTGTGTGACGCTGACGATGTCGCTGCTTTTCCCATTACACAGAGGAGGAAGAAGTGAATGAGGAAGAAGTGTACAAGCACAACATTGAGCAGTCAGGACTTTTGTTGTGCGAATGGTGAGCATGAAGGTCATTGGAGACAGGGTTAAAGCAAACAATTTGGATTTCCATTATTATTTAGTCTCCAGATGTACTGTTACCTGAGACTTTACTGTCAATGCAGCAAAGGAACATTGTAGGAGAAGTATACATGTTCAACTCTAAATGTTAAAATATGTTTTCGTAGTTGCTTTCACGTCCAACAAGGTCAGACAGTATCAGTAAGTATTTGCAGTGGGTGGCAGAATGTCACCAAACATCAGTGATGTGATATTACCCTGAAAAAGGGCAAAATATCATTCTTTTTAAATGCACTGAACATTTTCTGTGACTGCGGACGTAACCAATTAATATTGATACGCCGTAGTTAGAACAGACATCAGCTTCTCCTGTAAATAACACAGAGACTCTTAGATTTTAGAAACCGTTCAACAGTTCAAAGACATTTCTACAAAGTGTCGTTAGCTTCAGGAGAAAAGGTGAAGTAGTGTTCTTTTTTCTTCTTCTCCACAACATAAAATATTTTCACGTTCATCTCTTCAGCTGGTGAACAAAGGCCAAACTATTTCCATAAATTCTTGGCCTTCAGGATATTGTATGGCTTCATACTAATTAAATAAACCCTTTTGTTTGTGTGCCTCTGCGCCTGCAGCGGTTCTCAGGCTGTCAGTCTAAAAGGTTATCAATCGACTTCACTGTGACAACAGAAACACACTTCAGTTCTTTTACTTAATAACTACAACTTAACACGCAACAATGTACCTTGACAGAGATTCCTCAATTCCACTGGATGGGTGAATTCCAACCTGGAAAGCTTTTGTGTCAAGTAGCAATGTTCCATCTGACGTCAGGGCGGAAAATGTTTTCAAAGAACTGTAGTCTAACGATTTGACAGAATCTCTGCCCGTGCAGCAGGACATTTTATTGCTAAGTTAGGCTCCAAACTTGGGTCTGGGGTGAAGTTTGCATGAACTGTTCCTGTTGAAGTGTCACATGTGGTCACTGTGTTTACAGCAGTTTTCTATTTATACAGGACAGCACCCCATGTTTCTCCGTTATCTTCTCATAATCATTTAGCCATTACATTTAATGAAAGTCAAGGTATTTTTATCGAGTATCTAGTGCCAATCTAAGTTTCTTTCTCTGCTTTGAGGAAAAAGAGAAAAAACGAATTAAAAGAAAAGTTAAAAAGGTTCCAGATGTATTCAACACAATATTACAAAGTCTGTGTCCGATATTACTTATGACTTTGTAAACTTTTACATCTGTATGCTGTTTTCTGTTTGAATCTCGCACTTTTTTCTTTTCTTTGTCTCTAATCCAGCTAGTGCATCTAATATACATATTTATGGAGCTGATTTATCATACATCTGTGGTTTCACACTTCACACTGCCTCTGTAGAAAGATAAAGAAAGCTATTAGACAAAGTTAAAACAGAATAGTCGGCTTGCTTGCTGCAGCAGAGCGGAAGTGAAATCTGACAGAATGGGCCCGAAACCATGAAATGTGTCATCGCTAACTTCTTTTTATTTATGGATTAGATTTTATTCCCAACAAATGCTGCCACACTGAATGGGCTTCCAATTAAATGGTTGAATTAGTCTGACATTAACATCTAGAGTTAAGCTACTTGTTTCCCTTACTTTATTTTGTTTTCCTTTTCCCTTACTACACACACACACACACACACACACACACACATTTGTTTATTAACATGTTTATTTCTCGATGTCAAATCCATCATGGCTTCTTCTGGATAGATAGTGATTCAAATTACATGGGAAGGAAACTCTAATTATCAGGACACTGGAATTTAGCAAATAAGATGCTGCACAGAATAGAAAACATCCCTGTGTACAAAACAGCACTCAATCATCTTTTATTGCCCACACAACATCTGCATAATAGATATTTCAGTCAGGAGAGACTGTGTTTCAAATTTTGAATATTGTTCATGAAAAATACATTAGTGCTTTGGCACAGACTTTATTTGCCATTAATGACCAAACAGGGAGACAAAGCCACCCCCCCTCTGGTCATCATTACCCTGAATCTGGTCGGAGTCATGGTTCTGGTAAAGTGTTCGTCACAGGCAGCAGGCAGCAGCTACAGGTGCACGTAATTTGGCTGATGAACAAGAGGCCCATTAGTGATTTGCTCCAAGAAATGCATTTGTCATCTTAAGTCAAGCTGAAGTCTAAAAAGAGGTGTGCCAACTGGAATGTTTGGATATGAATGGTGATGATGGCAGTGTGAGCTGCAACCAAAGACAGTTCCATCCATAGTTTGTCTGTGAACTGAACAGATCTTTTATAGCGTGTATATCTTGTACTAGCGTTTGACAAAATGAAATAAAAGGAGGAGAAATACAACAAATGCAAATGCTGGTTATTGAATGTGTTTAGAAAGGTACATTTTCAAATTAATTTCCATTCAGTAAATACCAACCATGGTGTCCAATTCTCTCTCTCTCTCTCTCTCGGCCGTGAACACCAGCGACCAATCACAGGAAGCCTATGATTTGGTCCTCTTTGCTTTTGTACCTGAGTGAATTCCATCTTATACATCTGTACAAACATCTT
>CAAKHB010005418.1:72598-103640 GCA_901007665.1 Aeoliscus strigatus
AATGGTGATGATGGCAGTGTGAGCTGCAACCAAAGACAGTTCCATCCATAGTTTGTCTGTGAACTGAACAGATCTTTTATAGCGTGTATATCTTGTACTAGCGTTTGACAAAATGAAATAAAAGGAGGAGAAATACAACAAAAGTGTTTAGAAAGGTACATTTTCAAATTAATTTCCATTCAGTAAATACCAACCATGGTGTCCATACTTCTCTCTCTCTCTCTCTCTCTCTCTCTCTCTCTCGGCCGTGAACACCAGCGACCAATCACAGGAAGCCTATGATTTGGTCCCCTTTGCTTTTGTACCTGAGTGAATTCCATCTTATACATCTGTACAAACATCTTATCCTATACTTTATGTGGGAACAAGTTGACGTACAATCTCATCAGAAGCAGCCATCACCTATGATAAGATCTGTCTGATCGTCACAACGTCTCAGTCTGTATCATCACATCTTGTCCTTCTCCGAGACATTCATGGTGACTCGACTCATGCCTAAACCGCATGAATATTAAAAACAGCGTGGCTGCATTAGTAACTCAAGTGTTTCTTGTGTGTTTTAGATGTATTTTTACATGTTTTCAGGTTATGTGCAAACAGCCCGGTTCATTTACATATTATCCATTTTCTCACATGACCCGTAATATACTGTATGTGTGCATAGATAGTATCCATATATACTGTATATACACACACGTGTGTGGGGGGGTGTTTGAGTGGGCGTGTCTTATCGCATGCTTTTTTTATTCAAAGATGGGGGTTGGATCACACTTCAGACATGCTGACTAGAATGATACAAATACAAATAAGTACATGATGCTTTTGTGACACGTAGACAAAGTGGTTGTAGTTACTTCAAACACATGATTTAATATCCCCCGGACCAACTAACCTCATGTGGCCCCTCCTTCCAGGTCTTTCCAGGACCTGTCCAGGCAGACAGACCTGGCGTATGGAACGGTCAGGGATTCAGCTGTGTACGAGTTTTTCCAAACCAAAGGCACGAACCCACTGGAGCAGGACAGCACATTCGCTGATCTGTGGAAGACCGTCAACAAAAACAACGGCCGGGAGAACTCCGTCTCTGGCCCATCAGAGGGTATCCAGAAGGTGAGTCGTTATCTCGTCTCTCTTGGTGTGAACAGGTTTTCTGGCTGCACAACCATGACAAAAGCATATGCTTATGTGAATGTATGAATGTTGTTTTTTTTTTTGAACGCCTGCTGTGTCTAACAACAGCACCAAGGGGCTTGTGTAAGATGTAAAGGCAAACAGCCGAGCCGAGACCTTGAACAGACGTGAACGTGTCAAGATTTTAATTTTTGTGATAAAATAAGAATAAAGAAAGCTTCAGTTGAGTGGACGAGGTCACTTCTTCACATTTTCAATTATTTCTCACAGCAACACAGTAACTATGTAGTAACAGAATTTGCTACATCAAAGAAGTGATTAGAAGGATTTCGGAAGTTTCATCTGTTGAGTCGTGGGGTGTTAATTCTCACAAATGTAGCATGCTTCTTTCGCGCTTGATCTTCTTTGTCTATCTTCTTTCAACCAGCGCAAACACACAACTTTACACACACAGCAGATTAAGAGTGAATCCTTAATTAAACAATATACACCCAAAGCGAGACGTACACACTCATCATTAAACCGTGTTATTCTTTGAGCAGACGCACCAACCAAACATGACTAATCACTGCTGCGTGTACCTCCTTCTGACCCTGGTTACGCCATAATACAGGTTGTGTGTTATTTATTACGGTGAGCCCATGTAGTCCTAATGGCATGTGAGGTGAAAAGGCTGTGCAGCTGTATTTGTTGATGTCAACCTCTGGAGAAGGATGCCAGCGCAGTGTATCCGAAAGAAATGTGAATCCAACAGGATTTCATGCAGATACTCATCCACAGCGTGCTGGAGGCTTCCGTGCATTATGGTGTCCCGGAGAATATGCTGCACAACAATGCCAGAGACAAAATAGGGACGCAACTATTTTCATCATCGCTATAAAGAAATCTAGTGTTGTGCACGTTGTAACATTTGGTTTGATGAGGGGAGATGTTCTCATGCTGCTTTCTTTTTTTTTTTCAAGTGCAAAAATTTGTCATGCCGACCGAGCTCTAGTATTCCACTCAACGCATTTGCACTGTAAAACAACCTTCCACCCCCCTCCGAATATGAGAGAAAACATTGTGTTTTTGTGATTCTCTCTTCACTTATAGTATTGTCGTCTTGGGAAAATGACATGTGGATTTCACATTCTGATACCTGACAGCATATTTACTGAACAGTTCACTGAAATGCAACTTTCAAAAACAACACAACAGAATGTCAGTTTTACATAATATGACCCAGGAATCGGGTGTCATTTGAATGGTTTAAATTTCAGACAATGTTGTGGTGTTGACAGTGGTTCACATGTCGTGTTTATGGAAAAGTTTTTTTTTTATTTCACTTAACTGCTTAGTTTGATGTCTCCTACGACATGCGCTTTCTAGCGACACCGTGACAAATACCAGCTAAAAGGCTAAGGAGATCCTTAATGGTCTCTCAGCCGACCATGTCCAGAGTGGAGCCAGGAGGTGAAATGTAGGGAAACGACCGAACTGTACAGAAGAGGAGAGAAGAGATGCTAATGGCAATTAAGAGGGCAACGGGGGAGACTTAGAGGGATGGTGGAGGAGAAAGATTCTATGCAAGTCATGGAGAAGTGACAGGATGACATGAAACAGTGCGTTTCAGACATAGAAGATACAACGGAGAACTGGAAAAAGATGGAAGAACGTGATAAATGAAGCGGAGGTGATTGGGGAAGAGATGGAGAACCATTAGCAGAAGAACAACATCAGATTGGTGGGGCTGAAAGATTCAAAGGAGGACCGGGTGGAGTGGTGAAGTGCATGGAGCACATTCTCCTGGAGGTCGTCTGTGAAGGTTCTCAGTCATCCAGGTCATGGCGTCTTGCTGGGTTAATTCGTAGGCCACTGGACTGGACTCATCTGAGAATCTTCTGTCCTGAACTAACTAGTGGGGAGTTCTGCTACAAATACTGCAGTAAGTTGAGGGTTGTGAGAGTCGTGACACAAAGGGGTGTGGGTTTGTATCAAGGCATCATCTAACACTGGTGTGTTGAACACTGTACTCCGATGGCCTCCACAGTCACCAGACCTCCATCCAACAGAGCACCACTGGGATGTGGTGGAGCATTTGAATCATTTACGTGCGGCTGACAAATCTGCAGCAACTGTGTTGTGCTATCATGTCAATATGGACCAAAATCTCAGAGGTGTTGTTGTTGAAAGTATGCCATGAAGAATGAAGGTACTTCTGAAGGAAAAATGGGGTTCAGCCTTTTACTAGCGAGGTGTGCCCAATAATGTGGCCAGTGAGTGATGCACCTAATGAGGAGGAGCCCGACTTCTTCCACAAAATCAGTAGAAGAGTAGGAAATTTGGAAGGGCAGGTCATTGTTGGGGATGAACTGCATGTAGACCTGAACACGGAGGAGGCCAAAAATGGAGGCCTAATACTACGAAATGAACCATATTGGATCTACAAATAATTCCAGGAATATTCACTGCCCACTCATCAAGAGCCTAAAAATGCAATAAAGCAAGAAAAATTGTAAAAAGACATGTAATATGGAGAGGGAGCTGGCTAAGAGATATTCAGGCAATTTGTATAAATCTATGTGCAAAAAAGAACTATATGCTTTATTCATGACATGATCGATAGCATCTTGTTAAACCAAAATATTTTGGAATATTTCAATTGTGTAAATGCATTCAGTCATGTATGATTACACTGCACCTGTTGCAGGTCTCGGTTCACCAAGTGCGCATGCATCTTCATGTCATGTCATCATCCTTTGTACTTCCTCTGTGTGTTTTGCCAAACATATCCAGGCAAAGCGAGAATCCTATGCCTTTCTGTGGGACATGGCCGTGCTGGAATACGCTGCTCTGACAGATGACGACTGCACGCTGACGGTGGCAGGAAACAGCTTCAGCACCAGAGGCTACGGCATGGCGCTGCAACACGGCAGTCCTTACAGAGACCTCTTCTCACAAAAGTAGGTGTTTTCCCTGATCACACCGATGGTGAAAAGCACTGATTCTACCAGTGAATTGATAAAATCCTCATGTTTCTTGTGTGAATGAGGCTGCAACCACCAAGTCACTTAGCATAGAAACTGAAAAAACGGTGGTGGTAGGGGCAGGCGGGGTGCCTTCCTCATCAATATTTAGCATGGCTTTAAAAAAGTGAAAACAACAAGATGTGGTTTTTACAGCAGAGGTTATGTTCCAGGCTATTTCTTGGCATGGACTGCTGATTTTCTGGAATCTCCACTGGTTGCCTGGCAACCTCACAAGGATGAGGCGACTCTCACCTAACTTCCAGTACGAAGGTGAACTGGTGCTTTCGTCAAGACGGGCTTCACTAATTTATGTTTCGACTATTTAGGTCCACATCAACAAAATCAGATTCCTGGAAAGCCCCTGAGGGAACCTGCAAACGTCTGGCTAATGTACAAGGACATCCTGTTTGCTGGAAATTACAACAACACAATTTACATGTTCACTGCCTTTTTTTTCCCTTCACCAGATACGAGACAAAATATACAAGATTGATTGAGGTGAATTTCAAATCAAGGCTGCAAACTTCCCCCTCCATGTAGCATCGAAATGCAGCGATCTGAAACGGGCAGAAGTGATCACCCTGTAAATCCACGCAGCACCCCTCAGTGAAAGATCTTGAATACATCACTTGTGGGGAAATAAATGGCGACCATTTCAGGTTGCATGCAGTTGGAATGTGTCCGGTGAATAAATGTGTATCAATGACCTGATGTCAAATACTTCTACACGACAGCCGTGTGTAAGTACTCACGTCGGAGTGTGGTTTTCTCACACTGACTGATGTGTGTGATTATGCTCACATATGTATGCGACAGTCACTGTTGAAGAGGGTGAAAAAAAAATGACAGCACATAGCACACTAAGTTGAAAGATTCATGCTCGGGCCTCTGTTTGCACTCAGCTGTAATCATTCTTCTCCACAAAGTTCTGATTCTCGTCCATGTTCTCTGTTTGCCAACAGATGGACCAAATGTATTTAGTCTTTATTTCTTTATTTCTCCACTTAGAGATGCAAAAAAAACCCCAAAAAAACACTTGGAACTTTGATTTTCTCTGTATTTACATGGAAGTGGCTGTTGCTGCTTTGCTGGTTTAATTTAGAAACTGTTAAAGCGATTCATCAGGTAATGGTTCACTCTGCGGTGTGCAATGAGCTACAAATGGATGCTAATACAGTACGTCAACTGTAGTTCCTGTTTAACTGTGAACAAGATTACGGTAATAATAATAGAGTAATAATTCCCTCTTTATTTCACAATCACAGCTGAAAATGTATTCATTCTGTTTTTTTTCCTGCCACAGAATATTGGAGCTTCAGGAGAAAGGTGATCTCGACACCTTGAAGCAGAAATGGTGGCCCAAGAAAGGCCGCTGTGACCTGCAGAGCCATACAGACGCCCAGCCAGAGGGAAGGGCATTGCGTCTCCATAGTTTTGCTGGTGTGTTCTGCATCCTGGCTGCTGGGCTGCTGCTGGCACTGCTGGTGGCTGCACTGGAGACCTGGTGGAACAGCAACCACTGCCGGAGAGAGAAGCCCAAAGAGGTGACCACTGACAACTCGTCGGGGCCAGGCCCAAGCCTGCTTACCCAGAACCGGGCCACGGTGGCCACCACGGGTCCCCCTGTCCTACCAAGGCCCCGGTCGAGACCCAGACCCCCCGGCCCCCCGGTCCTGCCCAGAGATGCCACTGCCACACTCTACTTTATGGATCCAGCAAGCGCTGACGCCAGCCCTGATTTAGTCGAGCTGCAGTACACACAGTTATAATAGGTGTGCCCTAATGTTAGTCCAGACATCATGTGATCAATCTGTGATCATTCCTTATCATGTTTCGGAGATCGGTTTGGGTGCTTTTACACTCACTGTGATTCTCTCTCATACGAACATTTGAGCAGAACAATCACAGTTGATGGTGCTGATGTGAGAGAAGAACAGCTGGATTAATGGAAGTAAAGACATAATGCTAACTGGTCAACTCAAAATACACTGAAATTGTACTTCTGAGTCAATACGCACTTCAGTTGTACAATAGCTCTCTTTAGCTAATCCATTCAAGTCTTAATGCTGTAGAGCTCTGACTTGGCAGCCCCTCTGCATGAGGCATCCAGACAACTAAGGCTTGACATGGATCCCTAAACTAAAGTGTGAGCAAAATCAGACGATATTGAATCTGTGCCTTGAGCTGCCTGTTTGACTTGATAGCCAACAATCCACCCATTTCAGGCCCAGTCCTGTCAAACCTATGCTGTTTTTCCTGCATACAAGCGTTTGAGTTACTGTTTGTATCTGAGCGCCGTGTGTGCAGCAGCTTTCATAATGACCTCATGCTGCCGTCATGTGAAAGTCACAGCAGCCGAACATTCACCGTCTCATTAACGATGCATAAGATGTGTTGTTTGAGCATTCTTATGGTTGTGCACTCATATTGTGTTGGTGGACTTGTCTTAGACTAATACTCCACCCAAGAACACATCTTTTGAGTATTCAAACACTCTGCAGTGTTGAAATGTGGCTGTAAATAGTTTGTAGTACCTTTAGTCCAGTAGTTTAGTCCTTTAGTATTTTTAGATAGTATTCACTGCAAAAACACTCAGTGCACTTTTCTTCAAGTCAAACTCCTTCCAGCCACATTACAAACCCAAAAGATGTGTTTGGGCACACTGTCACTTTAAACCGTTCTAAGCATGTTGTCACCATGACAGCACAAGCATACGGTATGTGGGACATTGTGACAGCCAGCCTACTGAAAGCCCCCCCCACACACACACCAGCCGTTTCAAGAGCAGCTTTGGGGAAATAACCCTTTGCCATTGTTGTTGTAGTGTTTTTTTGTCGTTACCAGTCTCAGACGCTCTCATGAGAAGGTTGAAACCACTTTTAACAAAGCGGCTTTAGAAAACAGTGTCTTTTCCCCTGTTGGGCTTACTTCATATTTGAAACCTCAGTGTCAATGATAATAACTGAGGCAGTAAATATCTCAATTTGAGCTGTATTGACAGAGAAATTAGACTCAGCCCCGCCTGCTGAGCTGTGCAGGCAGCACCTACCTGTACCAGCATTCAAGCCGCGGGAGCATCTGCTGCCAAATCCCCAAATCCTTGTAAATCCTCTGGGGAAATGAATAAATATATTAAGTGCCAAAAACTAAGACCAAAAAAGACCTACTCTCTCATCGGTCATCTCCCCTCTCGACCCAGCTTGTCTTGGCTTTCTTTTCTAGTTGATGTTTGGGATCCAAAAGAAATCCAGCAAACAGTCCGTGCAAGTACCGTGCGTTTTTTTGCATAACAGGCTGTCGAGGACAAGAAAGCTTTTAGCAGCTCGTCTCCAGATAAAGCTCTGTTTTTGTTTGTTCCCCAACTAAGAACTCGTCATAATGGTTTCATAGTTCAAGTCAATTTATGAAAAGGAGTATTTGCTGCAATTAATTAACAGGAAAGACACTCACAAATGGTCACAGACATGTGAATAGTGTCAATTTTCTTCTCTCCAAAACAAAGGGTTGAGTTTAGAGTCCATTTACCACAATCACATGTTAATATCCAGATTGTGAGGGTTTGGTTATGCATCATTGTCTGTGATTCCCAGCAGGTGACTAAGGATTACGGTCTGGAAAGGGTTTCTGGTCCATTGACATATAATGACATAACAAGCGCTTCACCAGCAGGGAGGCGGGACATATGGACAGACAGACAGAGAGACTGGGAGGAGGCTGAGACTCTTGACTCAGGTCAGGAGCGGCCTGACGTTACTGCTTTTTTTTCAGGGGGTGGGGGGGTGGGGTTATCGCATGGTGCTGAGCAGGTGTAGATTCCACTTGTCTCATGTCACGTCCACCTCATGGTTTCTGCATTTTTGTTTCTGTGTGTCGTCAGTGTGTCAAAGCATGATGGTAGAGGCTGTGTGGAGGGCAGGGTGCAGCCACAAAACATCTGTCGGAACGTGTGTCAAATAAAGAACATATTGGCGTGTCCCTCACCCTTCCCACATTTGCATTGATGCCTGTTTCAGAAAAAAATAATATAAATTGAGGCTAATATCAATTACCTGACCTCAACTACTCCTCATTTAATGTCCCACAAAGTCTGATTCATTGCAACTGTGCGTCCATCGTGTTATCAGCTGATGCTCCTTGTGCAAGAGTCACCTGATGTAGATTTGTGGACGCCTAATTGTGGAGAAAATTGAAAGACTTCTGCATGAAGAAGCATCTTCGTTTAAATTCATTTCAGATGTGGGGACATTACCTTTTTACGAGCTCTCACAGTTAAGAGCTGTGGTTTTAATGTAATGTCTCTGTGCTGGCTGCGAGTGTGTTACAAGTTTCCTGAATGAAGCCGGATGCAGTGTTATGAGAGCATCCCTCATAGATGTTATGTGATGTGTGCTGCATGTACTGGGTGGTTTTAATGAAACTACCATAGTAACCTGTCTTCTTTCACTCCCTCTCCATTCTGTTCTTTCTCTCATAACCACATCTTCTTTTGTCCTTTATCATACCTCTTTCATAATGTCCCTGCTGCCCGTTCCATTGAAACCTTCTTCCTCTCTCCTGGTCTCTTTTGTCACACATATTCTCTCTGTGCTGTGCCTTCCTTTCAATCTTCCTGTAGGACAAAGAGGTGAACCTGGAGCAGGTCCACCAGCGTTTGAACAGCCTCCTGGACGAAGACTTGGCTCACAAGCAGCTGCCCGGCCAGTCTATCGAGATCTCTGCTCTGGACATTGGCAGCATGCAGCCCAGCCAGTCCCTGGAGGTCTTGTCTGCAAGGGACTACCCAGCCCATCGGGGGCCACCACCACTCTCTGTGAGCACCTTCCTCCAGGAGGGTCATGGGGCAGGAAGGACACTCGGTGCAGTCGGTGGCAGGACCTTGCCACTGCCCCTAAGCAGTGCCACCATGCCCTCTATCCGCTGCAAACACAGGGCACCCAACGGGGGGCTCTTCCGGCAGAGCCCAGTCAAGACACCCATGCCACTGTCCTACCAACCGGTGCCAGGAGGACCCATCCCAGAAGCCAATGAACCCAGCCATGGGACATCCATCTGAGCACAGCAAACACTCACAGACACTTAAATAGAGAAGTGGTGAGCTAAACAGTGCTAATGTGATCAATTAAACACTTAAAAACAACGTTTTTACTACCAGGGAAGGAACATCAGTGGGATGACACGTGACATAAATGTACATATTTGTAAGTACAAAGAGAGAGTGAGAGGCAACATTAAAATGTATTTTGAATATTCTCCAGAGATGAGTTTAAAAAAAAGAAGACTGTTTTAATGGCTTTGTAAATTTTGATCTAAATGAATAAAGGTGATAATTCTTTGTGTTTGTTTTCTAAGTGCCAAGTTCAAAGATGTTTTCTTTCAGATAACTGAATGTACCGTGGAAATTCATGATGAACAAAGACATTTGACACTGGAGACACATTGGAATTTGTTTCATACAAAAAAATAAAAATGTATAACAAAAAAAAAAGAGACGTGTGCTTGGAAACATTTGAAGCCTCAGCATCCAGCTGTCTGTCGTAACTCACTGAAAGGGCACAAAGCATGAACTAATTGCTTTTGTTTTTCATTTTAAACAAATGTTATAGAAAAAAGCATAAGTACAACAATTACAAATGCCATGTCATGTTAGAAAATGTGAAATTCAAGTTCCATTGTTGTCCCTGCTTAATGAAAGGCAGGAGGAGTGATAACTGTAAATCCACATCAGCATCATAAAAAGAGACATAAACACAGAGATAAATAAACACGCCTTCGTGCTCCATATTCTGGCTTTTGAGTCATGCTGCAATCAGAGCAATCCCTTGGTCATTAGTGCTTTTTGGTGCATCATTTGCAGCTACATTTGATCTCATTTCTGAAACGGTGGAATTTCACATGGGACGTGGTCAATGACTTTTTGGTTCACAGGGACGTGTGGGGACTAGTGCACACATTTGTCATGAAGCGTTTGATTTGACTGTCAGTTCCAATGACGCTGAACAACCACAAATGTTGACCGCCACGTTCATTACAAATCATAAAGACCTTGTGTGCACACCACCCTGGATGAGACAAAAGAAACCAGATGAGATCGATGTTTGGCATCCCGTTACCACCATCAGACACATCCAGCATGTGACCTGGTCCAGGTCCAGGTGGTCCAACAGACCGTTGTAAACATTAGTCAAACACACTCATGCAAAGTGAGGCCACTGGTGGCTTCTCAAATTGCATTTATTTGTCCAGAATAGCTACAAGTTAGTTGCCAAGGTCTATAATCTAAACTGTAAAACATTACTATCCACTCATGGATATGACGATTCACCATATATCGTCTCATCTGGTGAGCTGAGAGTATCGTCACACCCCTAGAAACAACCCATTTCCCATTTCTGCCATGTGCAGAAGTACGCGGACGAAATGGCCATGGTGGGTTGAATGAGGACTACAGAAATCTAAACGAGGACTTCATCATGACTGCTCCGTAACACCACCAGGACCAGGGAGATGGTGGTGGACTTCAGGAGAACAAGGGCGAACCCGGAGCCTGTCGTCATCAAAGGGGACTGTGTGGAGGTGGTCCACATCCACACCTACAAACATCTGGAAGTGCTGCTGGATGATGAACTGGACTGGAAAGGACAGAACCACCTGTTCTTCCTCTGAAGGCTGTGTCCCCATTCTATTCCTGTCTTGCTGCTGGAAATGTGAATTTATCACGTGAGATTAATAAATTATCTGTCTATCTATCTATCTATCTATCTATCTATCTATCTTCTTTTTTATTTCTTTGACCCCTATAGCCAATGTTTTGTGCTGCTTGCAGTACAATGGCAAAAGGCTCTCGAAGTGCCTCCCCTCAATTTAGAGCGTGAAAATGCTCTCAGCAAGTGCAAGTGGTGAAATCTGTCCGTGTTTATATGTGTGTGTGCGTGTGTGTGAGTGTGTGTATGTGAAGATTGTTGATTTGCCCTTGTCACCTCTCCTACTCGGCTATCCTGCCTGCCAGTGCTCAAAGGAACAGCTGACCTTGTTCTGTGAGCTGAGCCGACTCCTGTCAGACACGTACGTCCTGTTTTGGCCAAACGCAAACCGTCTACTCCCACCACTTGATGTCAACACTCATCTTCTGACATGGCCTTTTTCACCTCCACATCAGATGCAACACACACAGCCTCATGCCTCACTTTGCATGCCTGGAAACCAAGGTTTGCCCAGAAGATCTGCAGAACTGAAGCTGACTCTCGTCATCTCTTGTTATCAAGAATGTGTGTTAGGCATAATGTCTTAAGGTAGAAACCTCATGTCCAGTCCGATGGATGACTCCTTTTGCTTAAAATCATTTTTACACAGCAAATTATCACAGGAACACTGACTCATGTAATAATATAATTCTGTCGTACATGATTCGCATGAATAGTCTGTATAATTAGCTCGTGTGGGCAGTGTGAAGCAATCTGCTGTAAAATAAGTTCCATTCTCCCTGTGGGGAGATCACCGACCACCCAAACTATACACCGGATAGAGTGGACAGGCGATCCCACTCTCCTTTTTTCTATATTTCAGACTTTATTATGCCCATATGTTTCCACTTTGACAACATTGTACAACAGATTTCTATGAGGCAAGTCAGTCACTTCCAGAACCAGCTATAGGCAACACGGTAATAATTCATAATTCATTCTTTTTAAGCTCAGACAAGCAGATGGAGAGTTTTAATTAGGAACCATGGAGTGAGTCTCTCAGACGGGTCCTTAAATACTGACACAATCCATAGCCTCATTTCACATCTGGTTTCAGCCAAACTCACAAACCTACTAATAGACGTGGGAGAGAAACAGACCTCAGGCGAAGCCACAAGCCCACTTTTATGAGGATGCACACAAATTCACACTAGACATTATCACTGTTTACCTTCGTAAAGAAGGCACATTGCAGAAATAGAATAGAACAGAATATCATTTATGTCATTGTACATGTACAACGAAATGAAAAGTGTGATCCCTGAAGGTTTTAATTCATTCAAAATAAAACATTGTAAAAACAAGCTCACACCACATCATGAATAGGATACTGTAAACACTAGAACACATACACATGTTCACACTGTATTGTATTATCACTGAGTACATTTACTGCAGCAGGGTAGGAGGGTGTCATTGGCAAACTTCATGACAAAGTTGTTCTGGTGGGAGGGGGTGCAGTTGCAGGTGTAGAGGGCGTAGAGAAGGGGCTTCAGTGCTGTGGATGTGTGGGGACCCATCGTGTCCAGCAGCCTTCCTCAGGTTAACGGCCCACAGAGTGACCTCACCTCACGCTCCTCCACCGTGGGAGTGGAGCCGCTGTGTGATGCTCGATGTACCGGCTGAGTCAGTTGGGTCCATTTCCAAATGGGCAAAGAAGAGGTTCAGCTCCTCTGCCAGTGAAGTGTCCCCTTCGACAGCTGCTCGGACAGTCCTGTAGTTGGTGAGATGCTGGACCCCTGGCCACACTTGCCTGTTACTGTCCAGGTGGTCCTCGATCGGAGCAGTGGCTCTCTACAGTAAGTCCCCCTCCTCTGCTCTTCCTGGAGTCTCGGGTCCTGACCCACCGTTGCGCTGTGTAACCACCTAGCTCAATGGCAGCGTCCGATATGAGTTAATGAGGCCACGTCTCTGTAGTCAACAGTCACAGCAGTCTTTCACGGTGTTGTTTGTAGCCTTAAATCATCCATCTTGTGAGCAAGGGTCTGGCGTTGTCAGGAAAAGCCTAGGAAGAGGTGGTTTGTGTAGCCGCTTCCTGGGCGTCACTAAAGCGCCCACCTGGCAGCCTGCGCTGTCTTCAACTCACCCAGGGTTACTGATAAAAATGAATTCAAACATATGAACCTATAAAGACCTTTGATTTGGTTTCAGGCAGTTTACGTGAAAATACAATTGATTTCTTTATTTCAGGGTGAACAAACTCAGGGTTTTTACTAAACCTGTGTTTCTGAAATGGGCCCCCGGAGTCGAGTAAATTATTCATTACATCATTACCATTTCCTGCATGAGACAAAAACTAACCACAAAGTGATGATGAAAAAAAAGCTTCATTTTCGCCAAGGAGAAAGAAGAAGACTCGGCAAAGCTGAAACATAAAGCCTTAAACAACAATGGAAAGAAAATTGCTCTTTGTTCCTGCATCGTAAGAACCGCATTATGCCGATATTCATATTTCATGAGGTAAAGGGGGTCTCTGCAGTGAGAGTACAGGTGTTACACAATGTTATTTCACATTGTTTGAGTTGAATAAGTGCTTTTCAGATAAATTATGTATATTCTTACCCCTTTTTACTCTGCAAAAGGAGGTTATGTAGTCACTCTTGTTTTTCTTTTGTCAACTGTCAGATTCGGGAATGGATGAAGGATTTGATTCTTTGAGGAATATCAAAGTGGATATGGAGTTCTTTTTCAAGAGTTTACCTTGAAGTGCATACAAGGTGTTGACTAAAAACCACGCCATGCTTGGTGCCATACTGCTGATTGAATGTTAAGTAAATCAGTGAATCAGTTAATTAAGGACTCAAGAGGTGTCTTGAATGAGTGACAAAACATCTTCAAGCAAACAGCCAAGCGAGTCCAGTTGATTACGATCTAACCCAGCAAGATACCATGACCCGGATAATAATAATAACAATAACAACAACAACAACAATCATAATAATGCATCTGTTATATTACATAGAGCGTTTCAGGACACTCAAGCCAAAAAACAAGTCAGATTGCAATTAGTCCGACGTTTTCCCCCATAGGAGACATGCAGTGGCACCCACACACAGGTCGAATGAATACGATACATCCTCCATTACTCTTCTTTCTTGATGTTTAACTAAACAAAAAAACTAAACAAATTCATACTTTGATAAGACCCAGTCTGCCGCATCGCTACCTGAGCAGAGTAGTATTAGCTGTGTGATAAACAAGTTCATACTATTTGATAAATTATCCAGGAAGAACTCGGCATCCAGACAGATCTATGAAAGTTTTATACCCTGTGCTGCGGAGGTTCTTTCTCTTGCCTGCAAACCCGACATGACTGTGCGAGCCAACAGAATGCTAATATTTCTCCCTTTCTCTGTTGTCTCCCTCCTTTGTCTATGACTCTTCAAATATATCTAAATATATCTTTTTCTCAGAAACAGTTCTCACTCTTCAGAAACGTTTCCATTCCGAATAAACTACTGACCGACTAACTAACTCACAACTACTTGTTGTGATCATCTCTGTGTATTTCTTTATTATTGTTTTTTTTACATGGCAGCTTGTTTGACCATCTGTTCCTATTACAGGAAATTCCTTTTCATTGTTCATCACAAACATTCTTCCAGTCACAACGAGCCTGTTGTTGTGTGGTCTCTTTTGACCAAACTGACGCTGAAAATATTGTTAATCTTAAAAAGAAGAAAATAAAATCTGTATTCTTGCTCGTTTTGATTTGGATTGTGAGACTCTGCTCCGCTGTTGAGGAGTTATTCAGGGGCTCCAGGCTCAGCTGGTTACACAAAGACCGACCAGGATGAGCAGACACGGATTCATCAATCAATCACCAATCACCAATTCTACGTCCGTACAGTGTTTCCATCACAGATTCACCAACTCACCATGGCAACGAGAGTGGCGGGAGAGGCAGAAATCCTCTGGAGACTTATAAGGAGGTAAAGGAGTAAATAAAAACAAAGGCAACAATTAAAATGGATTTGGCCTCTCATGTTGTTTGTACTATATACTGTGTGTAAACCAGCCATCCAATTATTTGTCTGTTCATTTGTGGTGTATGGATTTGTCCTACATTTATTGCGGGGTGTATTATACATAGACCTTTGAATGTGTGTTGTATAATATGCTTTGATTCCACGCTTTCTATCTTGTATGGTCCGTTTCTGAGAGGAGCTGATGATTTACCTAATTTATTTCATTCTTATTCAATAAAAGACCATCATGTCTCTCTTTGATGTGTATTTGTATTTATTTGGGTGGGTCTAGTTGAATACAATAACAAAGTGTTGTTGGCAGTGGAATATCTATTGGTTTCAGCTCCTGGTGCCTGCTGATTGAAATAAGGAATGAGATTTGTGCAACATGCCTCTGGTGTGTGTGTGTGTGTGTGTGTGTGTGTGTGTGTGTGTGTGTGTGTGTGTTTCAAAACAACAACATGCACACAATAATTTTGCTGCTAGCAATAAGCTAGAAACTAACAAACAAGATTTGAGATGTCAACAACACACACGTGCGAACAACAAAGAGGGAAAAGGCCCATCAGTGATTCTGCACACAGATGAATATGTCCTCTTCTCTCCCTTGAGTCCCGTGCTTTATTTCATCATGAGCTTCCCCTCTGGTCCTGGACCGGATGGTTTCTGGAGCTGCCTCTAAGAAGTTCCTCCTACTCCCATGGACGACTGGACATACAATGGAATCAGAGTCTTTTTGCTACTGCATAGTACGTATTGAATAGTAGTGGATTCAGTATGTCAGTTGGGCCACAACGTAGCCAGGTATCCCAGAATGCATTTCGCATTAGCTAGCAGCAATTGCAGAGAATTCAACACAGGCTAAAAGCTGATTTAACGTCCATCATTTGGACTGTTTATATGCCATTTTAAGTTTTTGAAATAATTCCTGCTGTACAGTAAAGCTTTACCTTCTGAAAATTAGGTCAGTTTATCCAAATAACGCCTGTTTGGAAATTTGTTCCAACGTTGGCGGAGATGAGAAAAGCTGCAGGCTATGCCACTGGCTAGGAGCAGCTCGCAGCTTTCACCTAACAGCTAACAGCTAGCAGCTGAGAATACCAGTGTGATCGCAGGTCAACATCTTCATCAACGTCTTCATCCCGGAGAAGAGAGTGACCCAATGAACTGACCTGCAGCTCTTGGGATATTCTCTGCTTTTTGAGCGAAATCCTTTGTTTCGATACATGATAAATTTCATAGAGGACAATTAGCTGCCACATTTGTTTGTCTGAATGTCAAGTTTGAGCAGACAGAGCAGCGCAGAGCAGTTGGTCACACGTCACATTTGATAACAAGGATAGAGGGCGTTCTGAGGCATTGCAGCCAAGCAGTTAATTAACTTCTCTTGAGGTGCGTGGACATTCACCGTCGGGGATACATTGTTGTTGTTTACAACTTGCAGGCTTGCAGGAGAAAGGGAAGCAACACAAAAGCCTGATGTGAAAGGCAAGGTAAGTTGTTGCACTACGACTTTTGGAGGAAAATGGGTGATAAAACACAAAACAAACTGAGGAAGCGGGCCAATGGATGCTGGTCAAATCAAAAACAGAATCGAACATAAAGAGACCTCGCTACTTTACTTTTGCCAGTTTTTGACAAAAGACAAAGAAAGCAAAAGGCTGATTATTGAACTCAAAACCAAAATCGCAAAAGAACCAGCACCCCAGCACCTAGTGTACGAAACAACAGCATCAGTCATTTAAACTACAACCCTGGCCGCTCTCCACAGGTTGAGTAAAAGCTTTCAAGAGCTTTCCACAAGGCTACAAATGCTACACAAAAGGGCGAGCAGTCACCACCAGACAGCCGCCAGGACTGGAGGAACAACAGCTTTGAAGCTACTGGTCTCAGGTGGATGGCTGGGATGGGACAGGAGCAATCAGAGCAGAGAAGAGGAAGAGCAAAACACGCAGGGCCAGGGTGCAGAGAGAGAGAGAGAGAGAGAGAGAGAGATGAGGAGTCTGCACACATAAAATGTTAATTTTCTAATATTTTGATTTTGTACAGGCAGTAGAAGACAAGAAGTACAGGGTTACCCCACCTGTAATAAGAAGATGAATGAATGAATGATCCGGGTCTGTGTTCTCTCCAGGTTCTCCAGCTTCCTCCCACCTCCAAAAACATGCTGAGGTTAACTGGTCACTCTAAATGGCCCGTAGGTGTTAGTGTGTGTGTGTGTGTGTGTGTGTGTGTGTGTGTGTGTGTGAATGTTTGTCTGTCCGTCATGTGGCCCTGTGATGAGTGTACTCAGAGTGTACTCTGCCCATTGACTGCTGGAGTTGGCGCCAGCACGACCACGACCTCTAACGGAATAAGTGGAAGAAGATGCATGAATGTACTTCATCATGAAGTGAGAATGTATATTTTTCAGGGAGAGCCGTCATTTTGCTTAATTTATCTGAGATTATCTTTTGTGAAAAAGATCTAATGAATGTTTTGTATTCCAACTGTTCAATCTGTGTCTGTGTTGCATATTCAAACCCTTATAGCATTCTGTGTAGCATATTCTGACTAACACTAGACTAAAACTCAGTTTAGTCTGGTTGATGAAATTTAAAAAAAAAACTAGAAGTACAACGTTAACTACAATTTTTAAGACGACTAAAACAAAATAGTGTGTTATTCAAAGAAGTAAGACTAAATCCAAACTTGCTGTCAAAATGATCACTGGTGGGCTCACCAGACCTGTGAAGACTGGCTATGAAACACAAATATGAACAACTGGGCACTCATAACAAGATGTTTTTGCTGTGAATTGCTGCAAAGACAGACAGACATTGCATTTAAAACATCCACTCGCCTGTGGTGGAGAAATGTTCGCTGTCAGCCTTCTCAAATAGAGTCTCCCATAATTGACAGACATTTCGGTGGCCAGCTAGGTGTAGTATCAGTGAGTGCTCGTCAAACAGCACACAGGAGGACTTATAGGGAGTTGCCAGGGAAAATTACTGGGCCCCTGTGGACAAAGGCTTGGCTGGTTTACACCTGTCTATCATTCATCAGGGGCTTTTACAGCTTTTTGACAGGCAATATTCATATTTTCAACTGCTGTTGAGTCTAAAGTCAAGTCAATCATCATGTGAAAGACCCTTTGCCACCTCTCAAATCATTTCCCTCAGCTGCAGAGTGAGTGATCAGCTCTTTAATGCTTCTTGTTAATTCTCCAGTACCTTTTTTTTTTTTTTTAGAAAACATTGAGCAAATTTGTGCAAAGAGCAATTTTCATCGATTTCCATTTATGAATTCCCCTAAACCAGTTGTTCTAATGTGTCATAAGGTTCCAGAACAAACCCTATCAGAGTGATAACACATCATTCAATGAGTCCGTTTTTTAAGGATCATGAAGGTCCATGTTACTTAAGGCACACATTGCATTCGCCTGGATTAAGTTGTCTAACCTCCTTTGCTGTGAGCTAATCAAAATATTAATTTGTCATGAAAGCAGCTTGCTATTGCCATCAAAATATTTCATTTTATTGTGATGTTCCTTTAAATATGTAGCATGAAAATGGTAAAGTTGAAAGATGGTCTGAGTCTTCAACTGATGAATCAATTTATTTTATACACCTTCACTTGACTGCCAGTTCAACTTTGAGTAAGAGCTAATAGGCATATAGACAAGGACATAAGAAATATTTATAGTCATTAGTTATAGTTTGAAATGTACCATAAAGTTATCCAACGAAAACAAAGCTCATGGAATATAGCTTGAAATGTAATAATTACTTATAAAAAAAACATAATAAACTTAAACTAAGTCACTTAAGTCACTTAAACTAAATAAAGAAAAAATTAACTTAACTCAACATAAACAAAGCAAAGAAAGAACAAGATATGAATAAAATATAACAAAGAGATAATTTATACTTGATCTATAAGGGATAGTTGAATGTGTCATTTGAAAGTAAAAGAAGCCTTGTACCTCCTTGGGGTGGGTGCTTGTCGTTTCTCTACCTCGTTTCTCTGCTTCCATTTCTACCACCTTCTACTACTGCTGTCAGCAAATAGTTGCCATGGAAATGCAGTTAGCCACTGCCTAAAAGGAGGTTCTAAACTAAGTAAAAGAAATTTCAAAATAAAAGACAAATGCAAATGCAATATGCCAAAAATACCTTTGGCGATGCTGACTGGGTCTGTTACGTGAGTCGGTAGACCAGGATTGGCAGGCATGTAAGTAACCGGCTGAGTGACCGTTCAGGGCTTCATAGGTAAAGATTTTTAATGTCTATTCTATATTTTTACAGAGAACCAGTGTGAAATGGCTAGTACTGGCAATATGTGCTATTTTTTCCTAGTTCCTGTCAGAACAGGCAGCAGCATTTTAGATCAGCTGAAGGGGCTTCAGTGAGTTCTTGGGACACCCTGGTAATAAGGAATTGCAGTCATCCAACCTAGAAGTGAAAAATATGGGGTTTCTTGAGGAGAGGTTTAATCTGAATGAGTATGGTACGTAGCCTGTCGCTATTGATGCATTGAATTGTCTAATAGGTGGTTGCTAACTAATGGAATTACTATCTTTAAGTAGCCTGGTGGGAATGGGATCTAGAATAAAGGTAGTTGTCTTTGACGAGAAATTATAGACTTTAACTAACAATTTATGGGGGAGAGAGTATTGAGGTATTGAGTATTATATAATTATATACAATTATAATTATTATATAATATAATTGCGTATTATCTATTGTGTCTATAGTTTTTATATTTAGGGGGTGCCTGACTCAGAGGGGGGCAGGGGGTGTTTATATGCCTTTTCAGTGATAAAATATTTACAATTAGAAAGTCATTGTGACTTAGGTTAGGAGGGTAACTGGTTTCAGTTGAGCTATGGCTTTGCATCAGCCTGTCTACAGTGCTGAAGAAACATGTGGTTGTTATTATTTGTTTGTTCTCTTCTAAGTTCATGTTGAGTGATAGGATGCTCTGGCATCACTGAGGGCTTTTTATAAAGCCCAAGACTGTCCTTCTATGCTGAGAGGTTCTCCTGCAACTCTATGGAGGGCCATTTTCTTTCTAATCTATGCGATGTCTGTTCATGTATGTCTGAGTTGTACCATGGCCCTGATTTCTTTGGTTTAGTAGCTTTTCTTTCAGAGGATCAACAGAGGGATTGTAGTTTGCATCAGAACCCTCCACCACGTGAAGCAGCTGAAATCAGTTAAGAACAGAAGCTAACAGGGCTAATAGCTTCCTTAAATTTAGTCCCATGACTTATTAATTCACTACACATTCATACCCTGATGGTGGTAAGCTACATCTGTAGCCACAGCCCCCCTTGGGCAGACTGACAGAAACGTGGCTGCCATTCACATTGACATTCACTTACATTCATACAAGGCAATGGGGGTAAAGTGTCTTGCACAACGGCATAACTAGGATAGAGTGGGATTCAAACCGCAAGCCGTCCATTTATCGGACAACCTGCTCAACCTCCTGACTCCTGACCATGATGGAATACTGAGGAAACCACATGTAATGGAAGGGGTCAGACACAGTCGATACAGGATTTTGGTCAGTGACTGTCCTGGATGGTCATTGTAACAAATGTCTTCCTATATGAAGATACCCACACAGCCCTGTGTATGTTCTTATGTGGAAATAGTGTGACTAGCTCATTCAAATCAGTCAATTCGCACAGTCGTTCTCCATTCTCATTTCATTTTCAGAGCCTGTGTTTGCCCAATGCTCTTTTGTCAGTGACAATCAGCATGTCATGAGTGTTCCTGCTGTCTTGGTATGCTTTGTAGAACTCTTCCTCTTCCAGAGTAAATGATCATTTCTCCTTCAGCAAGTTCCATGTTTCCTGTCCACTGAGTTTCACTTATGCCCATGATGTCGATGGTTCTGTTTGACATATTTCTTGCTACTATGGCAACATTTCCACTTAAAATGTTGTCACATTCCAGTTTCCAATCTTCAACTCTTCTCTCGGATGCACTTGCGGCCTAATCAACCCAAGGGCACCCTCTAGGCTTTGGCCCTTGGGTGTCATAGTGTCTCCTCTGTTGAGAGAATTGGCTCTAGCATTACAGTTAGGTGAACATGCTCCATTTTTGGTTCTGTGATACTACAGAGTTTTATGGAAGTGGAATATCAACCGTCAGCCCAAACCCCAACCTAGGACTGGGGGACTGGCTTTGTCTACCTTTTCTCCTTTGACATGTTAGTCCTGCCAGTGACATAAATCCCTGTCGGCCTAGCTCACGGGATCACTGGAGTATGCAAGCCTCTCCACTATGACAAGGTGCAGCCCAAGGAGAGGCAGATGCTAATTTCACATGCCGTAAAGTAGTCACCAATGACCAGAGTTGGTTTCTCAGCATGTGTGGTAACCACAGAGCTACGTCCTCTGCAGTGTCTGGCAGACGTGGGTTCCCCCCGCTTCCACCAGCTTGAAGAGACAACCATAAAAAGAGAGAATCAGCGGTTTGGTCAGGGAAAGACTCAGGGTCAGGGAAAGGCTGTGCCACGCCTAGCCTGTTCTCACCACATTATACATCACCCCCTCGAGTCCCCCGTCTTCCCTTTTGTCTCTTTGACTCATCCAGCTCATTCCCTGCAGCTAGCAAGGAGGACACTCCTCGTCCTGATGGGGGTACCAGTCTCAGCTGTCGCCATTTGTCGTGTGGCGCTGCTCTGCGTGGTTCTGAAGGGCCAGGCTCAGGGTTGGGCTGCAGGTGAGAGCATGGAGCTCTCTGGGGTGCTGATGCCCTCACCTGCACCTCACTCCGGGGTAACAACACATGTACGTTGCTGAGGTGAGAAAACTTGGTCAACACATGAACAGAGATGTGGGCTTCTGTTTGTTGATGTGACTCCTTCGACCAGCTGATTGGGAACAGTCAAGGAGACTGAGAAGTAACTAAACATGCAGAAGATTGTGCAGGAGACAGCAGAAGGAGAGGAAGGAGAGTGAGAGGGAGAAGTCATGATCACTAGTGTAGCTTTACCTAGCAACAGCCCTACAAACAATGAGGGGTCGCCGCAGGTCCCAGTCACCCTGATCTGGAGCAGTGGCAAGGGCTAATTGGTCGCCTACAGTCTGCATGAAGTGCTCCATCAACCCGTCACTTTGTGGGTGAAGTGCACTGTGGCAAGGCCGGTTTTGCTTGCATAAGTGTCAAGGATGAACAGAAATTGTGTATTTGGTGTAACCAGCACTGGATCTTTACACCAGACCTGTTGCATCTCATGAAAGGCTGCATTCTGTTGTAGTCCTCATTAGCAAGGTGTGCCCAGGCGCATTAAGCACACAAAGTGCTTTTAATCAGATGTCCTAAGAACGATCTCAGCTGGTGGATGTCAGAAGTGTAGGCCAACCCCTGACAGCTGCTACTTAATCCGCTGGCGGATTTACTGGGCTCCCCTGTGTTGATAAAATGCTGAACCAAATGCATTTGGCCAGTCATTGGGGCCAGTGGCCAAACTATGTTAATATTCATACAAGAGGTTCCATAATCTATCCCTCTGCTTAGAGTTTAGGCCTTGACATTTTTCTCCAGGATGTCCCGGACAGTTGCACCAGCCGCTGACTCTTTCCAAGATGTTGAGACCACACTTGCAGTTTGTACGACAGCATGGAGATCACATGTGTATCCAACAGGGCTTGAGTCCATTGGCCATAAATCAACACAGGAACTGTACAGCAGTTGGTGTTGAGTACATTACGAGTGACAAGAGCATGGGTAACAGGGTGGTTAAGCGCTTTTTTCACATTTTGTATCATTGTCTTCAGGAAGAAAAAGGCAGCTTGGGTCGCTCCCCTTTACACCAAGCTCTCCATGTTTTTCCACACCTGTAGGCAGAATCAGGTACTGTACAAAGACACCATGTGTGACCGCTTTGGTGGCATTTCCACCAGACTGGGCTATGTCGGTCATCCAGAGACATTGCTCCATTAAAATGCTCATTTTATCATCTGCATAGTGTCATCTTCTACTTTTGGCCTCCCACTTTACCTTGGTGATCTTTTGGGGCGGTGACATCTTCGTCTGTTTGGCCAGACCCTGGCCTGCATGCAGATAAACTGTTTACCTCTAGAGTAAAGGGAGCCAGCAACACGCAGTGTCCTTCAAACTGTTTTTATTTTTAATATTTACTGTTCAACAGCGAAGAACACAGACCGGTTTCGACAAGTAGTCTTCTTCAGTGTGAAACATGTCAGTGTGGGTTTTATTTGTTTTGTTTTTTTCTTGCCTCTTCGAGTGTGGGCGCTTTTCTAATTTGTTTGATAAACTGTTTACATCTACCTCGGCGCCGAGCGGCCAGGTTGTCATGGTAACCCAGAATGGGCTTTTCTCCACAGCATTGGGGACATCAGTCAGCAAGGTTTTTCCTTCGTCCTTACAACCTCATTCACATCAGTTGCTTGTCATTGGTGTGTCTGGGGGGGTGTATGGATTGAAGAAGTCAGACTTCCCGGTTCTGTCGGTCATCTTGTTCCGATGGTAGTAGTTAGTGGTTGTAGCTAGCTAGACGAGAACCAGAGTGACTGATGTTTAACTGGAGAATCTGGCTTTATTACCCTCAGGAACAGTTTAAAACTGGGATTGGAAAAGTGCTCCAAACCCAATGTCATAGCAGTGTGTCATCTCGGGCTATTTCCCCAAAATGTCATCATCTTCCTTTACCTCTTTGTTTTCTGAGCTGTCCCTGCCCTTATCCCAAACTGATCTATCAGACTGAACTAGGGCAACTTCTTCCTCTCACAAACCCCCCATCAATCTTCCGTCATCCTCCCAGTTCGTTACAATATGTTAGGTTTTATCTTGTTCTCTGACGATCATACTCCTAAAACATAATGCATTAAAGTTCAAAGCTTTCCTGTGTTTTTGGTCGGTTGGTTGGTTTGGTGGTTGGTTGAAGTCCAACATCAATTCATAAGTGCTTAAATTTGTGCTGGAATCTTTTCCCCTTGCGTGGTTTTTTCTTGTAATCTTAAAGGATTCACAGTGTGTGTTGTATATAGACACTGCTTCGTGATGCTGGAAGAGTAGAGACCTGCAGCTGTTGTGTTTCTAAAGGAATCAATCCAGGCAAAAACTAGCCAAACAAGAGAGTAACAAATGAAATTATTTGAGGCCATGGGTGAAAACAGCTGCACTGAAAAGACAATTACAAAAAAACCTGCCTAATGAAAGAATTCTCCAAAAAGATTTGTAGCAGCAGAGATGAAAAAGAGACTATGGAGTGTTGCCATGACGATGCTTTGCAGTCAATAGAGAGCCTGTGCGAGCTTCCCTTTTTCGTCTCTCCTTTTGAAAGCTGATTGAGTTGACCGGTGTGTCGTCAAGCAGAATGCTGAAGACAGCCAATCCATTCTGCTGATTAGTCCTCCTCATTAGTCCTCCTCTCTGTTCCATTTTTCATTTAGTTTAATCATTAATGCCACAGTCCCCATACTGACACATCATCGTGTGCTGTCAAACAAGAAACAGCTCGTAAAAGGTCTGTTCTGTTGGGGACAACACCACCACCTTATTTGATGAGGAGGAATACACATGAATATGAATGTTCAGACAGGTACATTTATCCACTGAAAGAAATCTGCCCTAACTTCATTAAAATGTGGAACAATACATCAAGAAAATACTGAATGGACAAATTAGATTCATTGAGAAGTATAATTATTGCAGACATAAGTATTATAGTTTCAATTATTCATCAATTATTGAATCAGGAGATCTACGGAAAATGAAATGGTGATCAAATATCTCTTAATCCTTTAGATTGGTAGTTCTTAAATTGGGGCCCAGGGGTTCATAAGAAGGTAATCTACTTATTTAATCCAGTTTTACTTCCATCCGTGAAAGAGAAATTATTCTGTAAACTGAATGTTCCGTTGGTTGGACTGAATTAACGAGATATGACGAGTCACCATTTGACTTCATTTCGGGGTTTAGGAAACTCAATTTCAGAGACCTAACTAACTGAGAAATTCATCAATAAAATAACCAACAGGTTGTCAAAGAAGGAACATCTGCAAATTCAGCAGCAAACAAACAAATTTAAACAAATACAATTCTAAAACTTCTACTCATCTAGGAAAAAGATATTATTGATATATTGTTAAGTAATAGAAGTGCTAATTAAGGTTCACGTCATGTGTCCTGCAGTTAATTGAGAGTAACACACAGATCCTGTACAAACCAGTGTGTTCATTTGACGCTGAACTGTGACTATCAGCACAAACCAGTTTATTCAACAAGCAAGTGTGTACCGTGTTGTGCTATAAACGTCCGACATGGTCCACAGCAGAAACTAATCCAAAGGTTATTACTTGAAGTCATCTCAGCCGTTTGTAAATGGGAAAAGTAAATGATCTGCTGTGGTGTATTTAATGGAATTTGAAATAGTAAATGTAATCAGATGTGTTATGTATATTGGCTTTGAGTTTTCTTTTTGTACATTCATTCTGCGTAAAATGCCTCGTGCCAATTGTCTGGAACAAAACTGAGACCAAACTCTTTGGCTGTCTCTGGTCATTAACTAATCACTCTAATGTTTTCATGTGTTTTTGACTTTTCCCAGATGTTTAATTGTTAGAGTCAAAGCAGACATCATTGAGCAGTAAGTACCTTCAGTGTTTATCATAATGAGTCAATGTGCTCTACTCATCAGCATGTACCTAAGGTTCATGTATTGTTGGCGAGACGAACTTCAGCAGCCATGTGGGCTTTTATTACAAAGTTTGGAAAACTGAAATGGATTGAATATGGTTTAATAGAACAAATTCACTAGTTAGTTGTGTGCGAAAATCTGGGCACTCCTTTAAAAACAGCATAAAAAACTACATTAATAGCTAGTTACATTTTATTTTAAAAAGTTCACCAAAAAAAACTAAATAAAAACATCATTTTGGCATATGCAAAAGTCTGGGCAACCTACAGAGGCAGTATGTCATGTCTGACAAGTCTCGTTACCATTTTTGCACATTTCGGTTTTATTTTGGTAGTCACGCTCCACTAGTGTTTAGTTCTCACTTCACTTCCTTTTTTCGCCTACCAATATGGATACCTCTGTGTAATTACTTGCCTTCTCGAGCACAGACCCAGCTTGAACGACCTGCCTTGTTACGCAAACCCTCTGTGTATGTGCATTCCACTTCCAATTCTCCACTTCTGAGCGCACGTTCATGACACAGTAGTGAGTATGACCCCCTTTCTGGCAAATATCACACCTTGGAAACACTTTTTATAGCCAAATACAAGTCTTGATTCTATTTTTCGGGGATTTTCCCACATTCTTCCTAGCAAAAGTCTTCCAGTTCTGCAATATTCGTGGGTTGTCATGCATGCACAGCTGATCTACCCACAGATTTTCGGGTCTGGAGTTTCAGTCTGGAGACTGAAGGCCATTCCAAAACATTCAGCTTGCATTTCTTGAGGTAGACCATGGTGGGTTTTGCGATATATTTATGATCATTATCCAGTTGTCAACTTCAGCTTTTTTGCAGAATGTGTGATATTACCTTAAATGTATGTATGTAATGTGTCGGCACGTCTGTCCTGGGACAGGGATTCCTCTTCTGTGACTCTTCTTCTTGTGATTTCTTTTGCTTGTTCAAGGTTTTCTGGTGGAGTTTTTCCTTATGCAGACTGAAAGGTTCTGATGCATCTGTGGAAGTCAAACTGAATTGCATTGAACCGACTGATGGTAAAATAATATGACCACAGATGTTGATGCTTGAAGAGAAAGTGTTGAGGAGTGAATACAGTACATACAGTATTCTGTCCTGTCTTCTATCAAGTGTTCTAAACTTATTTCAAAGAAGAAAAGAATAAGAGAAGTGAGACTGTTGTGAGACCGACTTTTGTTTACATATTACAAATTATTATTACATTATTGCTGTTCTGTACTGTAAATGAAGAGAGTAGTCTAAATGTCAATGAGCAAACCTCAGAAGGAACCAGCAGCCACCTTCAAACCCCTTAAATGTCACCTAAGACTTTAAGACCAGAGAAAGTCGTGCACAGAGTGATGGCAGTAAAGCTCCAGAACGATCCTCAACTGACATTTGTGTCAACCTTTTATTTCCTGACTTAACTCACAGCTCCGGGTCAGTAAAGCGTACGACTGGTTATTCCTAGTGTATGAGATTTTTTAACAGTTTGTAAGTTTATAATCACTGTTGGACCAATTCTGTACAGGAGTCCCCTTTTTCCAATCAGAGGAAGAATTAATTAGCTGAATTTCCTGCGGGCTTGTTCCATCTTTTACTGAGTGGATGTAGCTTTTTGTCCACTAAGCGCCAGGTGTCTGTGACGCTGGCATCTATCTGGACAAGAAATCGTTAAATTCTCAACTCTGAAAAATAGAAGAGCAACGCATTTCCACTGAGAGCTACAAGTACCTGCAGATGCATCCGTCAGCTGAGTTTGTGAGTTGGACAGCTTGGACTGCAGGAACTCCTGAGGATTACTGGGTTGATAACTGCAATAAAAAAGACCCTGTGACTCACGAGGGGAACTCTTGATCAGAAGATGCAGTCTGAGAATATCTGTAAGCGTGAAGGTTTTACAGATTGTCTAATAACAACAGCAAGTCAGATTTGATTTGTATTGCACCGAACAGTTCTCTCATGACGCTCAGCAAACTGACTGCTCTAACAGAGACCGGCATTCACATGAGCAGCTCAACAACAAGAAGAAGAACAACTTCCTGTTACAAGCTCAGAAACCTCTGGCGGATCCAAGGCTGCATGTGGATGGCCTTCTGCCTCGACCAGTTGGGATGATACTGGGATACGTTCTGGTCAGGAGGTGATGGAACACCATCAAGTCTTTTTGGTCCATGCGTCCTCTTAACGCAAGATAAGCAATGCTGGAGCAGACACACCGCGCTTGTAAAGTGGGAGGTGTGTCCCGAGACACACTGAGTAAATGACAAACTTTGAAGGCACAAAAACCCAGATCAATTCAGTGGTGACGAACAAACAACTCTGTTCAGTGTGTTTACCTCCCAAGAGGTGTATAGAGAGCTTGCGTCTCAAACCTTCTCTGGATGTGTTTACCTTTCAATCGATAAGTTAAGCTGTCAAAGAGACAGATGCGGCAGATTTGAGTGGAGGACATTATCTTTCACCTCCTGCAGATTGACACAAAGGCATTTCAGCACTTACACAATATTTGACACTGACAACTTCAATTCACTGGCCTGGTTCAAGCAATAAAATGGTGTCCTCAAAATTCTTTCAGAATAAAAAAATAAGTAAATAAATTCAAATCACTTTGAAGGATTCAAAAATAAGAATCACTACCACAATCCTACCGTACTTACCATCTGTCCTTTATGTGAGGTGCAAGGCAAACCTAAGCATCTGTGTATAAGACAAATTGACATCTAGCAAGAGGCTCTCAAGTTATAAATGCTGACCAAATGCAAAATATGCACTCAGTTTGCTCCTGGACCTGCCAGAAATCGTTACCCTCAAAGTTTGCAACACCCACCACTGTCTCTGAGAATCGTCTATCAACCACAAACACTGTGGGACAGATAAACCGATCTAACAGCAACAGTCTGACAACAATTTCGATGGCCAAAAATATTTACCAAAACATTCTGCTCAATGTTCTTCCAACACCGCAAAGATATCATCCAGCTGAACACCTGTCTGTCAAAATAAATGTCAGAAACATGCGGACACATTCCACATGATATGTCGGGGAGGTCAGAGGTGCACACAAAGTGGACACAAACAGCATCACAGTGTGCGATCATGCCGCTGTCATCTCCACTTCCAGCCAGATTGAACCAGACTTTTCTGGGATCGACATGTCTGGACCTTTTGCGACAGTTTGTTTTGTATCCGATGATGAAATGAAAGAAGAAAAATTAGCCCATTTGACAGTAATGGCACCAACACTTCAGCACAGATTCATCACTGTAACACAGTAAAAACACTCGTTTTGTATAAATGATAAATATATGTATCAATCTCATCTTGCGCTTTTCTAAACACCCTCCACATTCAGACCCTGAAGGTGGTAATCTACGTCTGTACTCACAGAAACGTAGCTGCCAATTCCCACCACCACCGAACATTCACTCACATTCATACAGGGCAATGTGGGTGAAGTGTCTACATGCCCCGGAACATCCATAAAGGACTTTGTAGTGTGAGTCTGTGATGAGGCTCACACTACATGATGATAGTCGTATTTAGTATAAAGTATGACAACTTATTAGAAGGTATAACAGAAGAAATATGTGAAGAAAAAAGTCAAAATTGTTGCAGTCAGCTGTATGTACAGAGCAACAGACACTAGTACTGAAGCATTTTATGACTGGGTAGGGGAAGTGTTCTCGATAACTAATCAAAAGTCTTTTCATTTGTGGTGACTTAAACATTGATCTTCTCAATCCAAATAGGCACACAACAGACAAATTCATCAATGTACAGCATGAGTTAAGATCCAAAAACCACCAGACCTAGTAGGATCACTTCCCATTGTGCTACTTATACAACAATATATTCACCAATGATATTGACAATAATGAGTGGACTCTTAGTCAGTGGTGGTCCGTCAGGGTCTTCAAGGCCTTCACTGCAGGCCTAAACAATATCTGAATTACAGACTTATGTTCATTATAATTTCCATGAATATGTATTATGTAATAAGTCCTAATGGTCTGTTCCTTTCCTTTCATAACTTTTCCCCTGGTTGCGCTGCTTCCAAACGTGTATTTTCAACCAAATGCCCTCATCCAATCACATTTTATTTCATCATTCGTTGCTGGTCAAAGAAATCTTCCCCGGGGCCTTCAGAATCAATTCTGCAGGCCCTGTACCATAGAATAAGTGTTGATCACGCTGTTGCATTAACCAATCAGAAGGCCTTCTAGCACATAGACATATATAGAAGGCTAGATGCCTCAAGGAGGAGCCTACAACGTCGTTCACCGGCGGCCATCTTGCCACAGGGTTCTATTCGGATACGTTGTATGGTGGCGATAGGAAGGTGAGTGACCTGCTCTAACAAAATTACTCTGAACTTGCTGAAATCTTGACAGATTTACAAACGGTTTGGATTATTACAAGCGTTATCGACGTGGCTATAACAGGACAAATAGCGGATTTTTTTTTTCTAAAAATCAACTTAGTTGTGCAGCATAGCTGTGTCACCGCTCAAGTTGTCAAGTCTGAAACCAAAATCAAAAATTGAAAATTGAGCAAGTTATGGTTACTTAAAAAGTACATGCGCAATGGACACAATGTTATGAATGAGCCAGTACCCCGTGGCAAGATGGCCGCGGTGTGGCGACGTCGCTCTCCATTGGCCGGTAGCGCCGGTGAGTCATCTAGCCTTCTATATATGACTGTGTTCTAACAGGTGTACGGTGACGTCATCACTTTCACTCCCTCTGATTGGACAGTCATAGACGGTGTAAACCAGAGCTAGCAAACAGCACCTGCTGGAGTTGAAAATAATAATTATACAGTTGAATTGATTAAATAGCTGCTTTGTCAACCTACAAGCTATTTTCAAGATGGACTTTTCAGAAGCTGGACATTGTTAAGAAAGGTCAGGAAGCTCCGAAGCAAGAATGTCACAGTCTGGAAAAGACTCCAACGTCTGGGAGTGGAGAGGACTCAATGTCCGCAGTCATCAGAGCTTCCATCGGCGAGTAGTTTCCTCTGAAATGTCATTTGGTGTTGTTTACATTTTCTTTTATACGTCCAAGGAGCGGTCATAATGTTGCAGTGTTGGAGACTTGCAGACATCTGCTTTGACTCTGCGCGGACCTCTACTGAGTCCGAAATAGAGAGTGGATCTACAGCTGAGAGACCAGATCACAGAAGGTGAAGAAAAGTAGTTAAAAGTTAACAACACTGACAGACTGTGTCAGAGAAAAGGACTGTTGATGGACCTAAAACACACAGATATTCTCTACGACAGAGTCATTGAACTCCTCCTGAGGAGACAGAGGAAGGACTTTGTGTACTAATAATCAGGTGTAAAATACTATTTTCCTAAATGTTGCAGTTTTACGAGGTTATTCTTGATGCTTTTATGTGTGCTGTATGAGACTTGTGAACCTTTTTTCTTCATTCTGTCTACATGAGGTGTCTATGTGATGCAACAGCCCTTTATACTGTATGTCTGCTTAATAAGATGGTTTCTAGAGCGACTGAGGGCCTGGTTCTACTGCTATT
>CAAKHB010005419.1:0-33460 GCA_901007665.1 Aeoliscus strigatus
GCCTTGGACCTACGCGGGCTCAATCAGTACCTGAAGGTGCTCCCCTTTCGCATGCTGACCTCGGCGGACGTTATGCGTGCCATCGAGCCGGGCGAATGGTTCACAACTATCGACCTGAAGGACGTCTGTTTTCACGTGCCGATCGCGGCTCATCATCAGCCCTTCCTGCAGTTTGCTTTCCAGGGCCAGCACTACCAGTTCAGGGTGTTCCCTTTCGATCTCTCCCTGTCCCCCAGGGTTTTCTCCCAGTGTGTGGCAGCGGCTCTGGCATCGCTGCAGGCCAAGGGCCTGAAGGTGCTGCCATACCTGGACGACTGGCTGGTGTGCGCACCCTCCAGGGCACAGGTCACCCGGGACACTGCCCGCCTCCTGGATCATGTGTCGCGCCTGGGCCTCACGGTCAACACATAAAGAGCTGTCTGGTTCCCACGCAACGGCCTTCTTACCTGGGTCTGATCCTGGACTCGATGTCCATGAAAGCCTTCCTGTCCCACCTGGAGTTCACCTGCTACTTTCCACCGCTTCTACCAGCTCAACGTCGCCTCTGCGATAACTGCGGTTCTATGAGTCCCGGATGACTGCCAGAGCCCCTGGTCTCTCGGAACACTTGCGCGCCCGCGAGGTGATGAGAGAGCTGATCTCCTGCGGACACTGGCTTTATATACCTTCCCGGCGTCCACGCAGGGGTCACGAGTGACGTTGTTGATATTGGTACTCGACATGCGCTTGCGCGACGGAGATATATCCAGTGCTTAAACACCGCCTCTGGCGGTCATCCGGGACTCATAGAACCGGAGTGACAGTCGTAACTCATCGTTTGACCAGCACCTGTTTCCTAACAGTCTGAATGATGGACGGTGAAGTGAGAGTCATCTCCAGTCCCACTGTAAGTGTGCGTTTAACCAGCACCATCTCCTCCTTTGAGGTGCTGCGCCACTTCAACAGAGGGATCAGTATAGCAGAACTGAAGGTGAGCCTTATTTCACTGTCTATTTCTTGGACTATATTTTGAGGATTATTTCATCTACAGCTAATTGTCTTGAACCTGCCATTGTTTCAAACGTTGTTTTATATAATCTGTTATTTTTGTTCAACATTAAGGGAAAACTGGAGATGGTTGTGGGTGTAACATCCTCCTGCATGGACCTGGAGTTGTTCAGCCCCTCTGACAAGTTACTGCAAAAAATGGATGATGATAATGCTTTGCTGGGTTCTTATCCTGTGGATGATGATTGCAGAATACATGTACGTAGCCTTTATTTCCTGTGTGATCTGGTCATTTGGCATTTATACATCATCTCCATGGACCGTGCACTGTATGCAGTCATGTCTGTTGCAGGATATATGTTATTGATTTAATCTGGAAGTTACACTGTATTTATCCCCAGGTGGCATATGGAGGTAAATTGGTAAAATCATGTGAACACGGCAAGATGTTGATACTGTGTTTGCTGTGAATTGTTAGAGCAACACATAATTCTCATAGATTGTTGATATATTAAGCTTTGTATATACAAAGCAATTGCAATGGTCCTTTTCAAAAATCTGTCATGCTCCTCTTGAATGTCATCCCTTACAGGTTTCTGATCGAAGTGGAGGACACATGGGGGAATTTACAGATGTGTCCAAAGTGGAGAAGTTTGTGCTTTCAGATGAAAATTATGATAAGAGATCAGGTAAAGCTGTAACCATTTATGATACTTACCTATTGTTTTCCCAATCTCAAGGATGTAGTGCCTCGTGAAATCCTTATTGTTTCCAGAATGTTTCTTTTTTTCATTTTTTACCCTTGATTTCTTGTGTCCAGGCACATTATGATATGATTTCCCTCCTTTTATGACATGTAGATATAAAGTAAAATATCATAACACTACAAGTAATACAACATTAAAATTTTAACTGTGTCGTCAGTCATAGTTAATTGTAATATTTATATGATGGAGAGTCAAATATAGTCAGAAATATATCATCTTTGTCAATCTTAGATGTGCCTTTATTTAGCAGACATTGAATTTTTCAGCTTCAGCTTTGTGCTTTTCAAGCAGAATATTCAGTAAAATGCAAAAATCTTTCTATCAGACACAGTCAGGGCAATCATGAAGAAACAGGGTGTAGGTCACTTCAATGAAGAGGCAATGGCCAAGAAGAGAGCTGCGAAAGCTGCTGAGGAGGAGGAGCAGAAAGCGGCTGCTGATGCCATATCTGTTGGCTGTCGGTGCAAAGTGCAGGTCCAAGGACAGCCCACAAAGCTCGGCACAGTCATGTATGTTGGTAAGTGTGGAAGAGGCAGAGCTGCTTCATATTCTTCAGGACTTTGGTTTGAAACTGCCACTTTTTCAAATTTTTTTGCATTGGCAAACTATTGTCACTGTCAAAATCAAAACAGTAATCAACAACACTATATATAAATCAGCCTGAAGAATCTCACATATGATCTGATTTGGCTGACAGCGTAGTATTCACGTATATGGATAAAGGACATATGTTTTTCATAAAATGGGTTTATTTTGAGTATTGCAACAGTTTTTGGTTTTGTGTTGATCACAGGCACAACAGATTTCAAGCCAGGCTATTGGGTAGGTGTCAAGTATGATGAGCCACTGGGCAAAAATGATGGGAGGTAAGATGATTCAGGGTTGTAGCTGTGCTCACCATAGATCCTGTTTGTAGATGTTTTCATGTTGTTTTTGACATCTGTCTTGTTGTAATTCTGTTTCCTCAGTGTCAAAGGGAAGCGATACTTTGAATGCCAGAACAAATATGGTGCATTTGTGAAGCCCATGAATGTGACTGTGGGAGACTTCCCTGAAGAGGAGTTTGATGAGATGTAGGATTGTCTTTTGTCCATGGTTTGTAGTTGGCACCACACTGTTTCTTTTCCTTGTACCAGCGATGTGCTCTATCAGGTAATGCCATCTCATGTGAGAGCCAGTTCTATGTACAGCAGCTACATAACCAGATGGAATTCAACAATGGTGGCTGTCATATAGCCATTCCACTTGTGTTTGTTCTTCTGTTTGAAGGTTATGGAGAAACTAATGTTCCAAATCAACAGCTTTTAATGTTACCTGTGGGTCTTAAAGCTGGATTTATGTTTAATTATCCTTTTGTGGATGCTAAACAATTAACATCCAATCTTCTGCAAACCAACACATAAAAATGTATTTTTTTGTTGTTTTAATGGAATGCCATCACCACATACAATTTTCAATGTTCATTGCTTAAAAACTGTATCTCTGAGGTACTGTACAGCATCTTCTCAGTATAACATGAATGGTCAGTTAAGTAACATGACAGACACTTTCAAGTCAATACTGTTTCACTGCTACTGCTATTGTCCACTAACCATTTTCCTGTTTTGGATTTTGTGGAGCTTTTGCCCATCCAGAAAAGGGTTTTTTGTATAAATTAAAGCCCTCTGAAGCATATCTGTGATTTGGGGTTGTACGAGTACTGTTTGTTTTACATGTGAAAAAAAAAGAAGATGGATACAAATAAATAGTCTTAGTGTAGAGGGCCATTATTTAGCTCTATAATGAGTTTATATGACCAGGGCGGATGTGAATGTCTGTACAAACAGAAATGACAGAGTTTGGGTGTTTATAGTGTATATGCACAATATTCTGATATGTATATGTTCTCATGAAATTGTGTTAATGATGCACTTTCAGATTATTCTGTCGTAAAATTAGGCACATTGTTGTGGCAATAAAAATAGAATGCATTTGCTCAAATGTGTGAAGGGAGCACGTTTATAAAAATGTGCCCTTTCAATGTGAATAAGGGATACGTGGATTTTTGGGTATTGAGAGTTTAAATGATGTATTTTTCAGTGTTAAAAACAGTGTTACCAACAGTCGTGTTTTGTGTTACACCGTGACATGAAAAACAGTGTACTCATGTACCCAACGTGCTATACACGTTTGATTTCTTGACATTAACTTGTAGGACACTCGTAGAGTATTAATAGTTCACATCACTTTCACCATCACGCCACAGATGCGCGCGACACTTTTAAGTGACGCCACAGTTTAGCTCTCGCGAGACGAAGCGAAGCTTCCCGGCTACCAGTGTGCGACCAGACAAGGAAAGATGGCGACGCAGGAGAGTGAAGCAGCTAATGCTGCCGTGAGCAACGGCGAGGTAAAACCACCGACGCCATTGTAACTGTATGTACGTTCATGTTCAGAGGAGGGAGAGTGATGTATCTGACATGGTGTTGAGTGTCGTACTGCTAACGTGTAAACCGATTGTTAAAAGAGCCCGAGTGACGTTGTCAGTGCCGGTCGCTTTTAAATCATCCCCCTTCCAGTTCTTGACGGCAGGTTGAGAAATACACACACTACTGTAGAGAAGATGTGCGGAGTGAAAGCGGTGTTAACGTTCAGTGTCAGCCGAAGACATTTTGGAACATTATAACTAAAAGTCATTTGGTTGACGGTAGTGCTGGGTCTGTTAGCTATCACCAGGCCCGGACCTTTTGCAACGCAGCTTGGGAAGCTTGACTAATCGTCCAGTGTGATGCACCGTGTACACGCTTGTGATAACTCCATTAACGCTTTCCATTTACATTATATGTGTAACCCTTTCAGGAAATAATTTAAGCATCACTACAAACCCATACAAATCGGAAGAATGCAGTGTCATCTCACTAAAGATGACAAGTTAAACGAAGAAACATTCGCACACATCAGTTTTGCTAATATTGGTAATTGACTGTTTAAAAAAATACTTCCTTGAGATGTAAGATGAAGTTCTTCCATCTTTATAAATGATCGAAATGTGTATTATCAGAAAGTATCATTGTTTTAAATGCATTTCCAGATTCCCCAATGATTTGTTGAACCGTTTGAAACCATGTAAATTTGCAGTTTTTTTCCCCCCTCAAATCTTCAGGGATTATTTCAGTAAATGGTATGTTTAACTGATTGGGTTGAATGGTAAGGGGGCAGCTTTTTGACTTGTGTTCTTGGTTTATGAAAAAGCAATTAGCAAATCTACATCAGTAAATCAATAGAATGTAGGCTAAATGAAAGCACAGTGGCCATTTCCTAATTGCCACAAATTTTTCTTTTTGATTTTGGCTGCTGTCTGCGTTCCCTTGAAGATATTATGGTCACTATGTGCACTGAACATTAGAACATAACAGTTCACCTCTCTGTGAACAATTGACTTTTAGCCCTCTTCCTGTTAGGAAACAGTGACAATTTAGTGTGAGAGATTTATCATGCAGCCTCAATAGCTGGTTAATTTTTAATCGCTATGGTCTGTGAGAACTTCATTGTCTTTGGTCAACCAGATAACCCTCTCATTGTATTTTAACCTGTTGCTGATGTGTTTGGGGTGATGGACATGACAGCAAGGACAAAAAACCCAAAACAAAACACTTTTTGAGCCATTTTAAGGACAGGGCCAGAAGCTCTTATCAAACCTTCAGAAATGGTGCTCAACCTCCCTGGGTAGTTGTCTAAAAGTCACCTGATAGAAACCTGTTCAGCAGCCTGCTTCACGCTCATGTTAGAGGAACCTCTTGTTTCCCTGTGTTGATGACAGGATTAGACAGTAAATGAGTCTCATGACTTGGCGTGTGCTTGTCCATTGTATCACTTGAATGGTAGGTGGCATTGTTGCAGGGGTTGGGGTAGGGGATGGATGGGTGGTGGTTATACATGGATACATGACAGTTACAATGTTTGACATGTATGTCTGTGCTTACATGACTGAAATTAGCGTTATGTCATTAGGTCAATGTAGTTACTACACATATTTTCATGGCCTGTTGAAATCTGATAATTTATGTAATAATCTTCAAAATAACTATTTTGTCAGGTACCCTCTTGTAATAAACTTTCTTTTTGGCCCAGTATTTCCTTTGATTAATGGATTAGTCTGTAAAAATAAGACTGGACAAGCCTCATTTTGAAATCAGTAGTAAACTAAAATTAAGATGTTGCAGATATTGAGCTATGGAAAGGTAGAATTCATCGCAAAGCTGTCTTCTTTAATTCCATTACATTTTGTGGCCATTACGCTTTCATTTCCTTTTGGTTTTCAGTCAAAAAAACCCCAATGGCATCAGACCCCTCCTCCTCTGTTATTGTAGTTATTGTCTGATGAATCATTTAATTCCATCCATACCATTACAAATGTCGTTATTGTGATGATATATTGTACTCGTGTGCATTCTCTTTCAGGTGAGCAGTAATGGAACTGCTGCAACAACAGATGGCCAGGCAG
This sequence comes from Aeoliscus strigatus, assembly GCA_901007665.1. Classification (NCBI taxonomy): domain Eukaryota; kingdom Metazoa; phylum Chordata; class Actinopteri; order Syngnathiformes; family Centriscidae; genus Aeoliscus; species Aeoliscus strigatus. The sequence continues at coordinate 6,238 of CAAKHB010005419.1, forward strand.
TTCAGCCTACTGGAGATGCACAGGACCCTCAACAGCAGCAGCAGCAGCAACCACCACCCAACGCATGGCACGTCATTAAAGGAGTTCTCTTCAGGTATATTTTTCTACTGTCTTCAAAAGCGAATCCCTTTATTGTTGGGCAGAGTCAGTGCCATACCACAGTACTTCATGTAGAAAAGAACTTCGAGGACGAGCAGTGTATCTGTCTGAGATGTTTTGGTATTGGGCGTGTGATACTGATACTACTACTACTACTGATACTACTTTTCCTCTAAACGTGTTTGCACCTTTCCTCTAGAATCTTCATATTATGGGCAATCAGTAGTTGGTTCCGTCGAGGGCCATCCACTCCTGACCCCAGCACGCCAGCGGGGGCACCTAGAGTACCCAGCAGGAACCTCTTCCCCAAAGACACCCTCATGGTATTACATCTTCCATCCCTTATTTGCATGGCCTGCTGTTACATGTCATGTAATTGATTTGAAACTGTACATTTTCTGAACACTTCTAATGGCGAAAATTATTTTTTATTTATATCAAATTATCTTGCTTGCTCTCGTGTGTGCGTGCATGTGCACGGCGTGTGTGCGTGCGTGCATAAAACCTTATGTCATCAAAACCTGTATTTTTTTTCTCTTCACCTGCAGGACCTCTATGTCTATATCTCTGAGGAGGAAGTGTTCTCGGACTTCAACAACACAGAATCCCTGTTTTGGTTCCACAGGGACCTGGTGTATGGAGACTGGACAACGGGGGAGAATGGGGACGGCTGCTACGAGCACTACAAGGAGTTGGACATCCCAGAGGTGAGACAGAAAGATGTGTATGTGTGTGTGTGTGTGTTATTGGGGGATTTTACAGAATCTGAGGGAGGGGGTGGGGGGTAAGAGAAACAAGCAACCCTCAGCCCCTAAATTTTGAAGCCCAACAGAACCAATCCATTACCAATCCTACATCAGCGGTCCTGCATGTTTTAGATGTCACCTGCTTCTACACACCTGATTCAAATCAGCAGCTTGTTGTCATGCCCCGGGCTGAAATATCTGAAATCCTCCCTGTTTGTTGTGTGATTACAGAAAATGCTACAGAACGGCTCCCTGTACATACATGTCTACTTCACTAAAAGTGGATTCCACCCAGACCCCAAACGCAAAGGACAGTATCGCAGGCTGGCAGCTGTTCATGCTACCAGAAGTGAGCACATTTGATCTTGTACAAAATTCTAGCCATTATTACTTTGAGTTCAGTTAAACTTGACTTGTTTGCTCTTTCAGTGCTGAATAAGTACAAACGTAGGAAATTCCTGAAGACCAAGAATCTTCTTACAGGAGAGACAGAAGCAGATCCTGGGATGATCAAGGTGGATACTTTAGATATTCTTTATATGTGACTTTCATGAAGAATTTAAGAGTGTTCACCAGATTTCAGCACAACTGTGTGCACTTGTCGTGTTATATCATCATTTGGATGTTGCAGATGTTGCCCCCCATCTTTTTTATTCAGTTTTATTCATTTTCAATTTGTACCTGTGGTAGACACCACAGGTGCAAATGTACACAGTATCACAATGTCTGCCTTTTCAGAATTAAAAAAAAATGTTTGCACACAAACACACAATCCTATGTTGCTCGCTTAAAATGAAATGTTTCTCTCTCCAGAGAGCAGAGAGCCATGGACCAGTGGAGAAAATCTCACATTGGCACCCCAACCTCACCATCAACATGGTTGATGACCACACTGCCTGGGTCAAAGGCTCTGTCCCCTCTCCACTAGACCAGTGTAAGTTACCACCGCCTACCTCCTACGTGCAGTGCTGTACGTTTCAGCAGGCCTCGAACATAGCAGATCTCAAGTGCTTTGGATAATCGGTCGTACTCTTGGAGAAGTTGTGTGTCAAACCATCTCTGAACATTCCATTGTCCTGCACTGTCTGCCACTAGATGTGAAGTTTGATGCGGTGAGCGGTGACTACTATCCTATAGTATACTTCAATGACTACTGGAACCTTCAGAAGGATTACTACGCCATCAACGAAACCCTGACAAATCTTCCACTGCGCCTCCACTACTGCCCACTGTCCTTGTGGAGGTGGCAACTGTATGCTGCCCAGAATGCTCGATCACCGTGGAATTTCTTGCCAGAGGACACCTACGAGCAGTCTGATGAAGATCAAGACTCTGTCAAGGTAGAAGAACATGTAATGAAATGGGAAAATGTACCCATTACATGCAATAAACATGGTGATTGCTTAGTCCTTTCTATAATATCTTTGAAAATATTTTTTGTGATACATGCTTGATTATTTGTAAACTAAATATCATTTTCTCAAAAGTAAAAAATCAACATTTTTCACAACAGACATTTCAGGAGTGGATGTTGTTATTACTCTGTTGTAAAGTATAATGTTGTATGTACTCAAGTGGGCAGCTGGAAACAAACCTGTGTCACAGTAAATGTCTTTGTATAGGTGGCCCTCTTGGAAACCAACCCTTACCTCCTGGGACTTACCATTGTTGTCGCCATCATGCATAGCATCTTCGAGTTTCTTGCCATCAAGAATGGTAAGGTCACTGCTGATCTTGTCGAGGTGTCTTCCCTCCTTCCCTCCCAAGTCACATTCCGATTCCATTCTTCCCAGATATCCAGTTTTGGAACAGCCGTCAGTCTTTGGAAGGCCTCTCTGTGCGCTCCATCATTTTTGGAGTTTTCCAGTCACTGGTTGTGCTGCTCTATATACTTGACAATGAGACCAACTTTGTGGTGCTGTTCAGTGTCTTGATCGGGCTTCTAACTGACCTCTGGAAAACCACAAAGGTCATGGATGTCAAAGTAAGTCCAAATATATCACATTTAAATTTAAGTATTTTTCTGAATGTGAAAACGTTAACAATGCTTCATTTTACAAAGTGTTGAATGGTTGAAAACTGACTTCAGACTAATAGACCCCTGCTGTTAATCAAAATGTCACATACTTTCAGTTCTGTACCATTATTTCTGATAGCCAGAGGCAGTGCTTTAAGGACCTGGATGCGGACTAAATGTGTAATGTTGTAAACCAAAGTGGACGTCTGCAACATCCTGTGTGTGCAAAGCTCAACATTTTAAAACCACGTACTGGTGTCAGCAGAGCAGAGCAGCTCCTTATGATGCATGATACAAAATGTTTTTTTAAAACGCACAGGGCTTGTGGGAAATGTAGGGTTTCACATAAATCTCCCAGGAAACTGCTATGCGGCAGTACACTTGACTATGGAAGCCCTGATGACTGCAGACATTCCACACAGTCTGCTCTGCTCGACGCTGGAGTCTGTGAGCACCTTTAAGGCATGTTCACCCCAGTAGTGTCCTCTTGCCATCTTCTCATGTGGAAGTAGGTGTTTCGTGGCTGAACAATTTGTCTGGAGTCTTGTAACCCCCAGCGGGTGGGAGCAACAATTTCTTGCCTTCCTTAGACTGCGATTCACCGTCAACCCCCAGAGCTTGTCAGTTAGTTGGAATATAGCTGAGAAGATTGTTCAGGTCACTTCCAGGGTGAACGTGGCTTACGTTCTGATGCAGTGGTATACGTGACCCGTGTAATCAGGTGACATTGTTGACACTTGACCTGCACATGCGTGTGATGACATCTAGGTGCTTCAAGCACCGCCTGTGGCAGTCATCCGAGATTCATAGAACTGTGTTTGCATACTGAACCTTTGTTTGTGCATCCTATTTTCTTTTGTCCAGCCACCACTTATTTGTTTTTCTTTCCCTAGTTGGACCGAGAGAACAAAATTGCAGGATTGATCCCAAAACTTGTTTTCACAGACAAGTCAACATATGTGCAGTCTTCAACCAAAATCTATGACGATGTAAGTCAGCATTTTTCCTTTCGAAATAAATCGCTTGTCAGTTTTTAAAACAAGATCTTACTTGGATGCATCTAAGTTTTGCGTCTGCTCTGTGCACAGATGGCATTCAAGTACTTGTCGTGGCTGCTCTACCCCCTGTTTGGTTGCTATGCGGTCTACAGTTTATTGTACGTAGAGCACAAAGGCTGGTACTCGTGGGTACTCAGCATGCTCTATGGCTTCTTGTTAACCTTTGGTAAGTTTGTCTGTCTATACCAGCATGTACCACTTTGTCTTGTGCATGTCCTCTGTATACCGTTAATTAACGGAAGTAACAAAATAAGTTCAGAATGTGTTTCCAGTTTAGTAGAATTGCAATTTATGAACGCCAAACAATGGAAAAAAAAAAACTTTCTGCACAGAGAAACAGAATATCTGCAAAAGTTAAAAACATAGTGGGTGGTAAACAAAGACAATGCTTTGCTTACAAATAGAATATGATACAGTGAAAAACTGCATCAGCATTATAGTTTATTTCTATGACATTTATTTAAATGATAAAGAAGTTTAAAATTATGATTAATGATATTTATGTGCTATATGATGCTGAAGAGACCGGCACACCTTATTTTACAGTAATTGTCAACATCTTGTATATCCATTGTCATAGTAAACCTTCTTGGAAAGTGTTATTGCTGTTTTATTATTCCACTGACATTTCATGACACATTTGCAAATCTGCTATTGTGGTCAGAACTACCCTGCATATTCCCCTGGGATGATTATTATATAGATCATTTACTACTTGTGGCATAAAAGTGCATAAATAACTGTTGCCTTCTTCCCTCTGTTCAGGTTTCATTACCATGACGCCACAGCTATTCATCAACTACAAAATGAAGTCTGTGGCCCACCTCCCATGGAGGATGCTCACATACAAGGCTCTCAATACTTTTATAGATGACCTGTTTGCCTTTGTCATCACGATGCCCATGATGTACAGGATAGGATGCCTCAGAGATGGTACGTCTTTCCTAATAATAAGTCCACATTTTGTATTTTTTTAATGATATGACACATTTGCAGTTTGATTAATAACAGCTCAAACGTGAAGTGGTTTCCTGGAGGTGTTTTCAGCTTTGACTCATTGCTTAGCATCCAACATGCAAATTTATAGCTTGTGCATGTTTTATTTTGGCACTCTGCTTGACTGACTCTGCCAAGACAACCCCCTCACTCATCCTGTTTGAAACAAATAGTTTTACCACTTCCTCAAGATGTCCCTCTTTAAAGACACAATATGAATGACCTGCAGATTCCTTTCGGACATCAGCTGCATAGAAACAAGTGCTCCTTACTTTCCCTCCACGTATGTTTTCATAAAACCAAAAATAAGGTGATAAGTTGTTAATGTTTCATTTGGATTTTTATTTTTTTTTAAATCTGCATGGATATAAGTAAAAGTTTATTTTATTTTGGAGTATTTGTTTTACGAGATAGAAGATGACACTGTCTCCTTTATGTGAGACAATAGGATAATTATCTCCCTGAACCTTCCTGTTTGGAAAGCATTGCGTATGGGGTAATGACAAATTTGGTGACTCACTGCCAAAATTACAAACTGATGTGTTTTGGAAAGTTGACACTGAGCATGTTAAGAAACTATTTAAATGTTGAGCTGCTGTCGTTGAACAATACTCGGTCACAAAGACGTCGGGTCCATTGGTTGAAACATTTTTTTTTATAAGACTTTGCTTCAGGTGGTATGTGTTTGGCATTGACCTGAAACCTGTGTCCTCTTCCACAGATGTGGTGTTCTTCATCTACCTTTATCAGCGCTGGATTTATCGAGTCGACCCCAACAGGGTCAATGAGTTCGGCACCAGTGGAGTAGATCACGTCCAGAATAACACAGAAGCGTCAGATGCTGCTCCTGCCACAGCTGCAGAGATCAAAGACAAACCAGAGGGAGAGAAAAAGAGCGATTAAACAAGATGTGCCCTTCTCTGCCTCCCTGGCTCTCACTGCTGGGGCAAAGAGGACTTGTGGGAATTAGGCAGAGAAGTTAATTTGTTTAGTTATTGTGGTCTCTGCTACAAAAAAATGCAGTTCAACTGTTCCCTCTGATTTCTGTGCGGATCCACAGAGAATGTTGTTGAGTGTAGCCTTGGTAAATTTAATTTCTGTTCCCCGCCCCCATCTCGTTTTGCAGTCCAAGTGAAGTAAGAAAAACCCAAACGTGATGTACTGTATTCTGTTTGATATTCAGAGGGTAACTGTCTTGGAGAAGAAGGGGTAAGGGGTACAGTTATACTACATTTTTTTTATACAGGGAAATAAGAGGCCAAGTGCAGCTTTGTTTCTTTGTGTAGATTCCTTGTGAATTTTCTTTTCATTCCACATGAATGCTGTGTTGCTGGAGCAAACTGGAAATTTCCTAAGCCACAAGAGATGGATGAATCCTACAGGACAGTACCCACTTACAGCGAACACTACCCTCAATTTTAAACAAATGGTTAATGTTGTAAACGTGAACAGGAAAACAGCAGCCTTGTTGGTATTAATATAAATATATTGTTAATGACTTAATTTCAGTCAAGAAGCCTTTTTTGTATGTCCTTAAACTGTACAGAATCTAAGCCTATGACTTTAATTATGATGTCATCAATGTCCAGCTAAATCTAAGCCTATGACTTTAATTATGATGTCATCAATGTCCAGCAAAATATGGTGATTTCCCGGCCTTGGTTTTCAGCTCTCCAGATATTCTACATTCATGTAAATCCACTTCACTTTGACACACGTGCATACACACACACGTGGCAGCCAGGTATGTGCAGCAGGAATTACAGTAGCTCCTGTTTTAAATGTGAGGGCTGTAATTCCATGGTGTCCATGTTGGTACATAATCAATGAACATTCATGTTTGTAGTAAAATTTAAGTGTGATTTAAAAATGTCTATCTAAAACTTTGCTTTTAAATGTCACTTATTGCTCTGTTTTCAATTGCCAACAATGTGAAAGGTTAAAGAGGCTGGAACCAAAAGCAAGTGACTCATCTGGTGTCTGGTGTCACAAACTGCAAGTGAAGAGCTCCGGCATCTGATGAACTCATTTTCCATTTTTCTGTCACCATGTTCTGCTCTAATCTGCCTGCATTTACACTTTCACACCTGAACAGCAGATATGTGACACTGTAACAGGTGCACACACCTCTGCTGTTGGAACTCAACTAAACTGTAACTTATGAACTTTAATTTGTCTTTCATGATGACAGCAATAGGTAAAGGCAGAAGGTTAAAAAAAACTATTCTGAATAATTTTAAGTTTTTTTTTCTACTGTATATCCCATCACCATACATCGACACCTAGAAACGGCATTTAGTAGAATGTACATAAATTTAACCACACAGGTATATCGGTGAAGCCGAGTCTTGATCAAGGATTTAAATAGAGGTGATATAATTTTACATCACCTAAATCCTACAGCCATAATTTACTCATCGTTTGAAAAGGTTCTGTTTTCTTCAAATCATTAATATCCATGTTTTTTCCAGGGTTAATGCTTCACGTAAGCGCCTGAACTTTCGGTTTCCGTTTCCGTGAAGTTCCTTGTCAGTGTGGCCGCCAGGTGTCGCTGCCGCGCGTCTACGACCCCCCGAGAGGTCAAACTGATGTTTGCGGGCAGAAACTGTCGTCATCTCAGCCGGGCATCGGCGAAGAGGCTCCATGAGACGAGTCGAAATTCCCGTTTGCCCCCCAGTTAATGGGAAACGGGAACTTCAGCAGGATGATGCAACCAACAGAAATGTGAAAGACGCCATGTTGGTAAAAACTCAGAATCCACGAATCTTTTATTGATCCGTTCTGGGTGTGAGGAACTGAGGAATTGTTACTAGATTTTACTGTGGCAGGGTACTTTTTTGCCCTTATGGGGCCTCATTGAATCACTGAACACAGTTTCACGAGGGCATGTCGTTCGGTTATTTGTTTTTTTACGTATCTCCTTGAAACCTTTTTTGAAACGACCGAATCACGACGAATGCTGGCGCAGCGCGTGGCTGACGTCTCCTGACGTTTTGGGGATTTCCGCGCCTTTCGGCAGCCAATCAGAGGGAGCTACTAAAGTGAAGGAAACGTCACTCCGGCAGCGTTGGACACACACACGGCTCCAGCTCTGTGTCGAAGCGGCTGTGGAAACACTTGGGAGCTGTTTTCAGACCGAAGTCTCGGAGCAGGAGAGAGAAGAGCGGAGTTTTCACCGACAAATTATTTCTGACCAAAGCGAATACGATGACCGACATAGGCGTTTTCACCAGCACCGCCGGTAAGTGCTCGCGTGTTTACGTGCGCGACAGAGGTGACATCATCAGCATGTGATGTGAAGAGCCAACACCCATCCACAACCCTGGATTTTATTCCGTGTGTTCACCGGCTGTTTGCTTTCTGTTTGTCTTGCAGTGAGAGGGCTGTCCGACTTTGGTGAGTAACTTCCAGCCAGTGGTTCTCAGTGATGCGCCGGAAAGTGTGTGTGTGTGTGTGTGTGTGTGTGTGTGTGTGTGTGTGTGTGTGTGTGTGTGAGAGCAAGAGAGCGAGAGAAACCTGGGGATGGGGTGCAAAGAGGAAGTGGACCATCATTAGCATTTCTTCCCCCTCAACTGATATTGTCATATTTCACTAAATAAGGCTGGTGGGTTCAACAGTTAACAACTGTCAAAAACCTAAAGCAATCTCATCTGGCCAAAGTGTTGCACAGGTTAAAACACAACATAAAAATGGTGATAAACCAAAGAAGACACAATAGACATTAAACATTCGAGCATCAATAACATGTCAAATTCAACCTGTGCTCCAAGCCAGGGCAATGACAGAGCAGCTCTGTCACCTGGGGATGTGATTACATGTCCTCAGTTCTCCAAATGTTCTGCAGATCTGCATTCATCAGTTGGCTATTCGAGTCATGTTTTGTTGACAAAGTCTACACTGAGTGTGAATTCAAAGAACTGCAAACATCTGAATTAAATGTGTTTTGAACTTAGTTGTAACTACAACAACACAGCGCACGGCAGGGTGGTGTGGACGCCATTTTGAAGTTGAGTTCATTCAAGCGATAAGGGAAGTTCATGTTACACATTGTTCACACACTGTACAACAAAGTGAGATGGGAGATACAGTATAATCAGAAATCAAGTACAGAATCACATTAGAAATCATACAAGACCAAAGGTAATAAACCAGATCCTAGATTTCATCTCCTCTTATGATGTTTGCATGAGAAATGATGACATCATGTTCTTTTATTCAACCTTCTTCTTTGTTCAACTTCTTTACACTGCACAATATCTTTGTCATTTTTCTCTTGAGGCTCATTTGATTCTTATGGAAGTTTTCACTTGAAAGCATCCACTTGACAAAAGAAATTATCTTGGCAAAAAAAGATTCGCTTAGACAAAAAAAACAAAAAAATATATTTAAAAAAAAATGTTCCGGACAAAAAACAAAAAGACTGGACCAAAAAAAAAATTGACAAAAAGTCACAAGAAGAGATTCTGCTCTGTTTTTCTTCTCTGGGTCAATTCAGAACAACAGATCTGATTTTTTTTGTCCAACAATTCTGCTCAGTTTTTTCGAAATCTTTATCTTGTAAATTCAGAAAAACCGATCCGAATTTTTCGCTCACTCATACAAAAAATGGAGACAGAGGGGGGTTGTTCAGTACATATTTTATATATGAAGTCATTGTGACTTGATTGTAATTTAATGTCTTAGTTGAGTATAAAACACTGATTAGCCCTCAATATAATGCTGTATCTACTGGTAAATACTAGTAATGGATGCATGTTGGTTGCCGCAACTTTTCTCGCTGGATCTCTTCCTGGTTTTAATTTTACACTTGACTATCGATGATTTAATATCAACACATGTAAAACACCACTTTATGGGGCAGTTTGAACCAGAATCACATTCACTTTATGCTACTTTACAGTCTGAAACACATCCAATGGTTTATGTGCAGAACTCATTGAAGAGATTATCACAGAGGACAGTGCTCGGTCCGGTGCCTCCCTCCATGGGCCTCCTCTTCCTCCTCCTCCTCCTCCTCCTCCTCCTCCACCTGACCTGCTCTGCCAACCACATGGCCAGAACCGCAGGATGCGCCAGCAGAAATCCACCTCACCTCCATCTCAGTCAGTGCTGGTGGCAAGAGGGACTGCATGTCAGGTGAGGGAGTCCCAAAGTTTTACTGGGTGGACGTCATATCTGTGGGGTCATTGGTGTTGTATTTGGTTTGTAACTTATGGTTGTTAGCGCATTCCTACATTTTGCTGCATGGAGTTATTTTTATGTTGTAGGTAGTGATGACAGGAATAAAAGTGAGAGATGGAGCCTGAGATATCTTTCCCTCTTTTGGCGAGAAAGTGACATAAGTGGAGTAAACAGTCTGAAGGAACCCACAGCTTTCTTGTTTCCCCCACAGACTCATTCTTTTTAATAAGAGTCTCCATAAAGTCCCTCAAGAATATGCACCATGAGAAGGAAATTGCTTCACGGTGCTGTGTAACATAAGTAGCATCAAAGGACTGAATTCAGATAAAAATCATGCACAGTAGCACATTTATTTGCTGTATCTTAACAAAAATGCTCTTCCTGGTGTCCACATAAATATGGAGTTCTACTAGTACTACTGCTATATTACTACTAAGTAGTTCCACTAAGTTTAAACATCTACTTGGAGGAGCTGCTGGAAATGAGTTTCAGTCGATACTGACCACAAACAACACTTGAACTTGTTCATCTCCAAACATGCTTCCTACAAACACTTCAAACCATCATCCAAAAATATATAAAATATACATACGGATTGTATACTATATACGTATGTGAATAACAAAGATACTTATTTCATTTTATATATGATGATTTATCGTGTGTGTGTGTGTGTGTGTGTGTGTGTTATGATTGAGGGTGGAGTGAGGGCAGAGGGGGTACAGGGGGGAGAGAGCTCAGCCTCCTGAGAGCCTGGTGGGGGAAGCTGTTGCCAGGAGAGACAGTAGTTCTGTGTGCGCAGTGCACTGGAGCAGCTCTTCCTATAAACCACGTGCTTTACAGACAGAAGTCAACAGCCTTGTACTCTGATACAGCTGAGATGACACCTGCATGACGAAGGACACGCAAACATTTGAGATCACACCCTGTGCTTTTGTGTGTGTAGCCTGTGAGGGAGAGACACACCTCTAGTAGGAGGAGGCCGAGAGAGAGGAAGGAGGACACCACGGAAAAACTGTAATCTGACTCCTACTTTCAGTTGGCCAAACCCATCAGGGGTGAAAGGTTGCATTCTTCACCTAGCACTGCTTTTCTAATTGGTCCGTCTCAGTCAGGTTGTGTAGACTTCCCGTTTCCTGTTCCCTGCCTCACTCTGCTAAACTTCAGCCCTGCCCAGGCTAACACCTTCACCGGCGCACAGAAAACAGACTTTGACCGCAGACATCTTTGTCTGGACGGGATAGTATGAAACAGAACCTCAGCCTGGTAGATCGCTACAACCGTGACCGAGGAGTTGTGAACTCTTTGTTTCCCACTGCAGGTTTGATTCTTCATCTATTGTTGATGACGACAACAACTATTTCTGTGTAGTTTACATGTGGTTTGTGACTTGTTTGCTTTCATTAACATCACGTATAAAGTGATAGTAGCACACAGTGTGTCGGGGGTGTGAGTGGTCTGTGGTAACGAGGAAATGAGACACGTGGGTCAGCTACAATCACCAGGCTCACGCTGCTGACTTGGTGCAGTTCGTCCTTCCCGTCCTCCACACCAGTGTACCTATATGCATATGTTCATTCATGTTTGGCAGCTCACATCACTCAAACATGCTCAAACTTAGGACGTTATGACAAATAGAAGACTTGACGAATGTTTAATCATCTTCTTTTGTTTTGTTTTTATGTTGTTGTGTTCTTGCATTATTTTATTGTGCACATCTGTACTGAAACTGTTGTGTGATATCCGTCCAGATTTCACTTTTTCTTGAATTGTGTGCAATTTTCCATCATATCTGAAGATTTATTTAACTTTCTTTCATGGTCTTTAATGTACTGCTCATGCTGTCTCTTCTTCATGCTGTCAGCACAGACCATTAAGGTGTTTTAACGACAGTACAGTATTAATTCACATATTTCCTTATTGCATTGTTTTTCTGCAACTACTCTGGACCAGGTGACCCTGTACAATCGGTGTCCTCGTCAGATTAATGCGCAGTAACGTTGAAGATGATGCGTATTGTTCCCACAGTCACCCTGCACCTTCCCCCGGCCTCTGCAGCAGCCGTGCTCCTCCAGGGAGATGTCTCGTCCTTCCCGGGCAGCGTCCTCTCTTGTGGGTTCCTCTGGCGGTGGTCAGGGCTCCTCTAAGCCCTCCAGCTGCGTCTCTTCTCAGGGACGGGATGAGACAGAGATGCTGGAGCGGATTCTGGAGAAGCCCAAACTGGTGGTGGTAGAGGAGCCCAAAGAACGAGGCATGAGGTTTCGCTATGAGTGTGAGGGACGTTCAGCCGGCAGCATCCTGGGGGCGTCTGGTACTGAAACCAACAAGACTCAGCCAGCAATAGAGGTGAAGACTCAATGCAGTTATAAATGTGCCTATGTGTGTTTTCTACTGTTTACACTTGCATCTGTTTGTGTCAGCCGATGTGATCAACCGGAACTGGAAATGTGGTTTGTCTGACTTGATCAGAAAGTCCCAACAATGCCCCACCAGCCTGAGTGTAGTTTAAGACACTCGGTTTGTCCCTCCCGTCCCCTTAACATTTTAATTCAGCTAATGCTGTATTAAGATTTTATTTTTAGCTTCTGTGAACATCGCAAAGTTACATGAAAGAACCTGTGCACAAAATGAATCATTTCTTCTTCCCCTAATGTTCTTGTCCTGCTTTTGCAGATTCAAGGTCCCATTGAAAACTTAAAGAAGGTCATCGTCACCGTTTCCTTAGTGACCAAAGACCCTCCACACCGGCCGCACCCTCACTGTCTTGTGGGTAAAGACTGTCCCAGCGGATCGGGGATTTGTGTGGTCACGCTGAATCCTCATAACAACCGCCGGCACAGGTGCACATCCTTCCTTTTAGACATGTTCCTTCTCTGACTTGGATCCTTCGCTCTGCTCTTTCACCGTTTATTCTTTTCCTCATCCCACCACGGACCATTTATTATCCTACAAAATGCTGAGTTTGTTCCTGTTATCAACAGCTTCTCTAACCTTGGAATCCAGTGCGTCAGGAGGAGGGAGTTGGATGTTTCACTTCAAAAGAGAAGAAGCCAAAATATTGACCCTTTTCAAAGTAAGACTGATCCTACGTTTCACACAAGTTTCCTTCTTCATATGTGAAGAATATGGGTGACAAATTAAAGGAAAATACAACATACAATTGGACTGCCACAATCTACCACATCAGTTTCAGTCTCTGGAACTCCACTGGAGGGATGAGCACATCCCTCCATTGGTGATTCAGTGACAGTGATAAACAGCTCCTGGGTCCATTGGTGCTTTGGTTCAAAATCTCCTGGTGTTTAACTGACTGGAGATCTGCATGAACGTACCTGCCTGCATTTATGAACGATCCAAACCTATTTATCCAGGATGTTCCTTTAATTTGTCCCCCGACTACTACTGACAACTGCTAGTTTCTAACTAAGTTGTACGTGTCAGGGATTTTAGGTCATTCTTCCTGTCTGCAAATTATTCCAAGATCATGTAATTTAAACTAAATCACTAGCGACCTTGTTACACCAACCATGCACTCTCGGTCTGTCTGTTTTTCATTTTCTCTCAAATTTCAATAGTAAAAAATAACCAAACCCTCCATCCCTGGGTGGGCTCCAACCCCCAACCTTTGGGTTAACAGACAGACCCACTAACCACTGGTCCACAGAGACAGTCCACTGCTGCTATTGTAGAGTTCTAGACACAGATCCTGAGAATGTCCCTATCTACAATGAGGACGAATCCTTCAACAGATCACTGGATCCAGATGGTTCCAGAACACAACCTACATTTAATCACCTGGTCCTGGTCCCATTGTCAGCATTTCCTGACCATATCATTAAAATCTGTTTATATCGTTTGGAGTTATTTTGCCAACAGACGCTGGCAAAAACATTACAAGTTCTGAGCCCTTGAAGCAGATATTACATGTTTATCTGTGTTGTCCTACAGCTGGACACTCAAAGGGAATTGAAGACATGGACATGAACACAGTGCGTCTGTGTTTCCAGTGCGAGCTGGAGTGGGAGGACGGGAGAAAGGACTGTCTTAACCCAGTGGTGTCCAACCCCATCTTTGACAAGAGTGAGTCCACTGCCACTCAGCTGCTGCTTTAACAAAGAGTGTTCCCTGAATGTTTCACACCAATGCCTGGTGTCCTGGTCTTTCACAGAGGCCACCACTACATCACAGCTGAAGATCAGTCAGTTGAATCAGTACAGAGGGTCCTGCAGAGGCAAGACTGAGATCTTCATGCTTTGTGACAAAGTCCAGAAAGGTAAGAGAAGTCCAGTAGGTCGCTAGAGTTTGATTGGTGTCATAAACCAAACGGAGGGTGAAGTCAGTAGTTGTTCAGTCTGGTGAGTTTGAGCCAACAGCATCATTGTGAGTCTGGTGACGAGAATCCTTCTTGGTTAGATAATTCTGTTTAAAAAACAAAAAAAAGAAAGAAGGAAGCTTCAAATGGTCATCTCATTGTTTTTTAAGTTTTATATTTTTATTTTGCACATTAAGACAGCTCATTTGTACGATGTTACACTGGATCACTGATACATGGTACCTACATATTTACACCAGTATTTTACACCTTCAAATTAGAACCTAACACACTGTCACAAGCAGTGTATTAAATCAGCGCCAAGGCCCCCCCTCTTCCCCTCCGTAATTATTAACTCTCGCCAAAATCTGCTCGTACGCCGGTGTTTCTGTCATTAGATGTAGTTAATTGGATTGAAGGATTATTATAGTGTCTGTCTGTCTGTCTAAATCACCTGAGCATGTGATGGCGGCAGCACAGTGCAGGTAGGGGGTGTGGCCTCAGTACACCTGAAGTATCAATATTCTGAGGTGTGTAAATGCACCATTTGACCTCAAGGTACATGAAGGTCAACTCAGTTTTATAGGTTTATTCCCATTTATTCAGTATATTCCCATTTATTTGCATAAATTCCTGCCAATTCCAATGGAAATTTTCCATCTTTGACAAATGATATTTTTCAACCATAATTAGGATGTAACAAATAGCAAACATTGCTATTTTCAGCCAGAGGGTAATGAATTGAATTCATTTGTGCGTAAAAGAACTGAATGCATTGTTGCTGATCCACAGACGACATTGAGATCATTTTCAGACGAGGGACGTGGAAAGCCAGTGGTGAGTTTGCCCAGACAGACGTGCACCGACAGATTGCCATCGTGTTTAAGACTCCGCCCTACCAGGACCAGGACATCACAGAGGAGGTCGAAGTCAGTGTGTCCCTGCGTCGTCTTTCAGACCAGATGGAAAGTGAAGCAGTTACCTTCACGTACCTGCCGTGCAACCCAGGTCGGTCATGATGTATTGGAGACAATACGACAATACAATTGACTTATTGATTAGGACATTCCATATGACTGAACTTTTCCTATTTCAGATCCATATGAGGTGAAGCGGAAGAGAAAGATAAAGTCGGACATCAGCTTCAAAGAGAAATCCTGCGTGACAGGTGATGTTTGTCACTCGTCACCTTTTCTTTTGAGTTTGAGGCAGTTTCATTTAAATCATAGTCACCAACTGAAGGAGACCCTGGTGACAAAACACTTAACTTATCACTTATATTTATCAGCGTACATTTGCTTGATACATATAATGTATATGAATGTGTGTACACATACGTGAGTACATGCATAACAAATTTAGTACAAATTTTGTTGATGCATGAATAATAAAAAAAAAAAGTCAGCAAAATCCCTACAGTTTAATAAATGTTTAAAAAGTAATATTATGGCGATAGTAATTGTCCTTATGTTGAATAGAATTCTAAAAAGTAAAATAAAAAACTAATTGGACTGAAATATTGACAACAGTGACTCTTTACCTCCTGCAGAGTGCACCCCGACAGAACAGCCCTTCCACTTCCTCCAGCAGACCATGATGTCTCTAGATGAGAGGCTGTGTGCTGCCCAGCCCGCTGCGTCCACATCGGGGGAAATGCGTTACAGCGAACCCCAGGACGCCAACGAGGAGATGAACCTCGTCGATCAGTGGCTTGAATCGCCTGCTTTCTTGGACATGCTCTCTGACCCAACCTTCATTTCGTCCATGCTCTCCGGCTTTGATCAGGGGACCGAGGCCAACTCCACTTTTAGCAACGTGGACGGGAATCTCAACCCGAACTTTGTATCGTATACGCAAGACTTTTCCCATTACAGCGACTTGCAGTTCAACAGGCTTGTCAACGAGAGCCAGAGTCTGCAGTCGGAGGCCCAGGACAGCGTGGTCCAGGTGAAGTTAGAGGACGAGCTATGAAGGAGGGAACGTTGGGATCATGAAGCACAGTTTCACTTTCTCCTCTGTCCAATTTACAGGAAAACTTAGTATAAAGGCTACAATCTCATACTGTTGCTTTCTACCCGCTGCTCTGGTAACTTCTTTGCCTGGGGACTTCCTGCTGTCACTGCTCCTGCAAAAACAGTCGTAAAAAGAACAACTGCAGCCTACGTTTTGGGACTGAACTGTGTTGATTTTGTACAATGAAACACAAGCTACGGTGTAGGGTGGCAGAAGTGAGCACTTTGCACCTTTCCAAAGTCAGTTTTTAGCCGTCATACGAGTCCTCGTGGCCTTGCTGGTAAAGGCCTCTGCCACCAGTCCCTGACTCTTTATCAGTTGTCTTAAAGTGCACATTCATAACAAACACATGACTCATTTATCATTTAGCTAAAAAAAACAGTTTATACACAGTTTAATATCTGTTGTTGGAGTCCGACTGTGAGGTGAGAGGAAAATATTACGTACTGCATTTTTTTGTATTCAGTGTGATGGACCCCTGTTGGACGTCAGACGTATGAGACGTTTAAAAATCAAGTTCATTAAAGATCTGCTCTTCACATTCACAATCTGTCTGATACAGCCTGTTTAATATTTAATCCTTAAATGCAATAGAAACTGGTCGTCGTAGTATCGATGTGGTTCAGTTGCCTTTGTTCTCGTCGTTCTCTCCACCCACTCTGTGATCTCAAGTTTTTTTCTGTTTTAAACAAACGCCAACTCATTTTTTTTGTTTCATTGTGACTTTCATTGAGTGTTATTGGAGGAAAGTGACAAAGGGATGAAGACGCAGTTGACACATTTACAACCTGTCTGCTCACACAGAACAATGAGTTTGGGTTTGCACCGCGTCTTGAAACTGGAAATGCCGGAAAGCGTCCTGTAATATTTAGTTTCTGCCTGGTCAGGCCACAACTCCTCAAGACAATGTCTTTTATTCTCAATTTCTCAGTTCCTCTTTCAAGTGTCTTAAAACTGTTTGGCTTTACAAACCACTGACTCGGCACAAACCAAACAAAGGTTACCTATCGAGAAATATGGGATTAACACACCCACACAGACACAATATTTCCAGAACAATTTGACTAATCTATGATTCATATCATTGTCAATGACTTCCAGTGAAGTTCCCTGGGCGGAAAGGAATGTGACCATTTTCTTTTGGCAATGTTCAAAATTCTCCATGAAAACGGTAGAAAGGTAAAGGAGTTGGATGTAACAGGTGAATGTTTGGTTTTATCATCAGAAACAGTGACATTCAAATATTCGACTGTATAACCAAGAAGGAAATAAAGTTTTTACACAGTGCACCTGGGCAGTGACCTGGTGCTGGTGGAGCTGGTTTTATCTTATCTGAGCCTGCAGTACACAACACTCTGGGGAAATCCACACAGGGCTGCTGTCCAACGGCAAAGATCCAGTGTGCACAGTGCATGCGCACACACACACACACACAGTATTTCCAGTGAAAGACCACGATGCCCAGCTGCAGACACGTTTGGACAAGTTCACGCTATCAGCTGACACATTCAGACATCCTGTCTGCTACAAGCTAGAAAGGAACATTTTGATTTCAAGGAATTCAGCTGCACCTGGATGTCTTCAACGGTCACAGGAAGTATTTGGGTTCTTTCAGGTGTGTGTGGAAGGGTGTTTGTGGGGCTTTATGGTAAGTAAACAGTACATAAACTGTAGATCAGTGGCAAAGATGCTTATAAAGTTTATAATCACGTGGCTCCATGAAAAGTGTGAGAATTTATGACAACGCTCAGGTTGTCCGTCAGCATGATGAAAACCGTAGCTCTCTGCTCATTTTAGTGTTACTGATAAATTGACTGCAAACATGGAGATGCAGCGTTTAGGGTCCAAAGCTGTGGAACACACACCCTGCAGACATCAGGGCAACCAGACAAAGCTTTAAACTATTTTTCATATCATATATATACCTATAAATATCATTTTTGCTTCATTTATTGTGGTCATATTTGAATGATTTGCCTGTTCAAACTTGCTGTACATTTTATTAGTTTTATATCCATTTTGTTGTAAAACACTTAGAGCTGCAAGCTTATATGAAAGGTGCAAGACAAATCAAGTTTATTTAATTATTATTATGAAATTAAATGAATTTAAATAAAAGCAGTATTTTCCCCACTTCAGGGTTCTGGAATGGTTGAAACGAATCTACCATCAGCAAACATTTACAGCTCATACACAGTCACACTGGCAGATTATTCAGTTCACATATACAAATATTCAAGTGGATTGTGTCTCTGGTTTCAGTTTCATTGAGCTCAGTGCAGAGACGCTGAAACGGGCAGAAAAATACCAAATTGGACATTTTGCACTTGTCAGTTTGTTGGTCGTGTGCAGTGTCTGAAAGGGTAATTCCACCATGAGTTTGAATATCTATAAGGAGCAAACCGTTCAAGGACAGGTATCATTTTCTGTTGCCAGGTTACAACACCCACGGGAGTTCCCACACCGCTTGGGGCTCCCCAGCGTACCATAATAGTATGCTGGAACCACAATGTGCCACAACACTGTCACAACTGATCCTGATCAGACCACAAGTGTTAAAAGATAAACCTGGTGGGAAAACGGCCGTTAGTACATTCTCAAACAACCATTTCATTTTATTTTTTTTACTCTATGTCATAATTGTTTGGTTTTACATCTGCATAACCTCTTTCCCCTAACAAGACTGTGTGTGTGTAGAAATACTTTATTGCTGTTTTTGCTTCTTTTCAAAACTGAATCATTAGTTTACAGATTGAATCTGAACAAGAATACCTCCACTGTCGAAACAGCGCCCACTACAGAAAATGTCAGGTTTTGTGGGGGGAAAAAGTTGTGTCAATTTGTTCTCCTGTGATATACAAGGTTGTTGTAAGAACGCAGCATATCTTCTGGATGTTGTGCTGACCAGATGTGAGGCTCCAATAGCCCAGACAGCAGAAAAAAACCCTCCAGAGGATCAACACATAACATTCTTTCAAAGGATATTTGCACGGAAGTCTGAAATAGTATGTTGACTGAAAAGGTTCTGTGACTCCAATCATCTTCATACTCATCCATTCATGAGCAAAACTCTTCTTCAGAAGTATTTAAAAAAAATCTCAAACTATTCCTGTTTATTGTGCTTACACGGCAGAAATCATCTCAAGTGTTTGTGGATACACGACCAGAGTTTATGGAGAATGTTTATTCTTTTCATACAAGGGCCTGTACGACAGCTTTTCCTGGAGGACTTTTCTTGTCAAAAGAAGTCTCATGTCTCGTAGCAAAAATACACCAAAACTGAAATAAATAATCATGAGTCAAACATGTTCTTTCCAGTCACATTCACCTTTGTGTTGCTCTCAGAAACCAAAAGTGCCCACGTTGACCTGGGAGACCGATCGAGCCTCTGATTTCAACCTCCGTCTGGTCTGGAGAAGCTCGTCGCTTCAGTTCTGACTCAGTTGTCTCTGGAGCACTTCGACAGTTCTGGTCTTCAGTTCTGCTCTACGACGTGTGGCTCTGAGAGCTTCTGGTGCTGCAGCTCCTCCACCAGCTGTTCCACATAGACCTTGAACAAAGGCTCAGGCTCCTGGCAAACAACACCAAACAAACCATAATCAAAACACACAGAACGAGCAAATACAACGACCCATTGTCCAAAGAGACGCTTTATCAGCATCTCTCAGTCTAATCCGACGGGGTTTGATCATCTAATTGGGTCACTCGGTTCCCATCCATAGGTTCTGATAGCATGACTGGATGGGTACATACAGGGATGTTCTCCATTTATATCCTACCAACTTTTGTCCTGTTGCTTATACAAATATATACATATATACATATATATATATATATATATACTATACAAATAAAATGCAGTTGCAGTTCTTTGGACTGTTGTTGTAGCTGGTTGTGAACTCCAGGAAGGACAAGTGAAGTTTAAACAAACACATCTAAGCTCCAGCTTTGATTCTCATTTAAGTTTTCCTGCCGTCTGTCAACATCCTCTGTAAAATGGTTGTTGATCTCTAGCCTGTTGTAAGTGAGTGCCAACTGTTGAAGTCGATCTCCATCAAATGTCTTTGTCATTAAAAACACAAACAATGTCCCCACTCTGCTTCCTCTCATCATCTCTGGGAAGGTCGTAAGAATACAACTGTATTCTTTGTGTGTTTGTGTACGTCACAGGGGTTTTGTGCGCATGCTCCATGTCTTTGTCTGTTTTTGGTGTATATCTGTGGCAGTCTAACAGCGCCACATACAGGTCTGGATTCTGTCCTGACGATTGTGGAGGCGATTCCGTGTGGACATGGCCTCCGTTCATGTTTGGGATCCAGACACGTCCTTCTCCATTACAGTTCAGTGCCTCGTCGATGTGACTGCTGACGTCACAGCAATGGCTGCGCGAAACTGGTGTGACTGCGTTTTATACACAAATACATACACAATGTCAGACACGGAGGTGATGGCAAACCTTGTTTACTTTGTGGATTATTGTCAGAGAAGAGACAAAACTCTGCTCCATGCTGCTGCGTCCAGCTCTGACAGAGAACATTCTAACCAGTCAAAAAACACAAATGTCTGGACTTCACAGACGCACAACAGTGTGTTGTTGTTTATGCGGTGGTGGTAACTGGAACATCGCCAGAGGAGGCACCACAAACAGAACCAGGGACAATCCCCAGTGGAAATGCAAAAAAGCCCGCGGGGGTCAGGGCGAGTCATGCTGGAAGTGTCAGTAGTACCTAGCTGGTTTAATTCGTAGGCAACTGGACTTGCTGTTTGTGGGACGATGTTTCGCTTCTTGGACGACCAGAAAAACATCTTCAGACAAACAGCAACAGTCATGTTGCCAACAAATTAACCCACTGAGCTCCTTCAACCATGAAGTAGACAGAGACTGCTGCTTTGGTACCTTATGCTCCAGCTGCCTCTGCTTCTCCACAGCTTCTTCCAGACTCAGACCCAACCACTCAGCCTCCTCCTCTGGGATCTCAAATTGCTGTTCGGCCACAAAGAAGCAAGAAAATCAACAGACAAGTCTTTTTTTCTTCTTCTACCACAACGCTTTGTATTCACACTAACTCTTAATAAATGACAGAAGATGATACATCTAAACTTTGTCCCAGGATTCATTTGCTAAAAACTTCCAGCATCTACCTTGTATTTGTTGTAGACTTTGTCCCTCTTCACTGAGTCATTGGGGTAAAGCTGCGTGTCTTTGCGGGCCAAGCGGAGTAACATGGCTCTCTTCAGGTCCATTCCCAGCTTGGAGTTCAGATCCTCTTTTGATGTCTGATGAGAAAATAAGAGATGCTGACACAAGTAAGGCTTAAAACCGGGTATGTGTGTGTTAAATGGTTTTAAGGTACGACGTGGGGGGCGAAGAACCAGAAATGGGATCATTCCTTTATGTTTTCATGTGTTATACCAGCCCTAACGAGCGTTGGCTGCTTGTTTTCTGTCTCAAATGTCCAGGTGTTGTTATCGCTGACAGCTGTTTTAGTGTTGCCACCCTGACAGGTTGTCCAAAGGATGGACATCAGAAACGTTAACCATCAGCTGAACTACGTGTGCATTAAAAGGTTTCAACGCACAGCTGCCAGCCAATCAGAGAAGAGCATTCTCCCAGACCGTGGTATAAACGGACATAATGAAGATGCTGTGACATTGCTGTGGGTTCTCTTACTTTGAGGATATAAAAGTCAAATCCGTAGGCAGCATCAATGAGGTCCAGAGTGCGAGCTGTGACTGTGATGCTGAACTTGTGATCGAGGATCTCGCTGTACAGCTCCCTCTTGAACGACTGCGGTTTCCAGATCTTCTTCAAACGAGTGGACATCTGAAGAGATGTTTCAGAGGTGAATTAATACAAAAGACAGAAAGGCTGCAGTTTGTCTTCCATCAGGTGTTACTTCTCTGCAATGGGCACACTGCTCAAATCCTATGAAAATAACACGTAACACCCAGAAAAGAATGTGCTCTGAGGGATCAGCTCAAATGTGGTCTACATTGGTGTGTAGACCTGACCTGAAGAGAATAAAAATCACCTGCTTGGACACTCACTTTGTCATTATTGGCGTATCTGTATCCTATGATCCAGCCTTCTCCCCCCCACAGACCATCCTGCGACTGTGGGGGGTAAAAGATTGGTATTGGGACATCTTGGACTCTTTCTTTCTCCAATGTCATCGGATTGACTCTGTACTGGATTCCACTGGGCCTCCAATGGACGGCTGTGGGCTCTTTCGGTTCAAGGGACTTGAGGTAGTGTTGAGGAAGACGAGCATAGATGCCCTGCTTCAGTTTAAGGGCATTCCAGATTTTGGGGGGGTATTTATGAAGAGGCATTACTGACTTTACAGACGAATCTGGAAGAAATAATGAGTTATTTTTTTTCCAACAAGTCAGACAAGATGAACTATACAGTATATTCAATGAAATCCTTAATGTAAACCACTTAATTGGTCTATGGAAAGGTTCCAGTTTCAGGAAAATGGTTAATTTCTATTTTGATCAGAAAACGTTTCCATTGTCTTCCAATGATTGATAACCCTGTTTATATTTTTTTCTTCTATAAAATGTACAATAAAGACAAATTCAGTTTCGCATGCTGTCCATTCATATGACTAGTAAAACAACTAATAAACACAGTGGATAAGGTACAACCACCGAATGTTTGATAGCACACTATATTTATAACCATCTAGTCATTGTCTTGCATTTTTGTTACGAAAGCACAATTTCTATAGGACCGTCAACATAGAGCAGCCTTTTCTCACTCAGAACATCAAACTGTGTGTGGTCGGTGGTTGAAGGTGAACAGGGTCTGTTTGAATTAAAACATGCACAAGTCCAAGCAAATGTGGCTGTTTATCAGACGAACACGGTAACAAGACGCCGAATGGACTGACGACAGATTTATACAGTGGTTTCATGACACTAAGTTATGAAAACTTTCCAAAGTGTAACTTACCACGTAACGAGATAATAGTACCCACAAAACACAGGCTGAATTAAAACTTCACGTTAAAACAAAATCACGCAAGCAAGGACATCATGCAGCCAGAGTCGCGTACATCTTACTTCCGCACTGCGCGAGTGGCAAATACTATCGAGGAGCATGATTGGATGGTTGAACAGCGGATTCTTGGTGGTGATTGGTTGAGACGGCCGTCAATCATTGTTTTGTTCCGGGTTAAACGAATATAGTTCAGATCGGATTTTGTGCCCCCCCTCCTTTCATCACATGTGTTTCATAGAATATGGAACATGATGGTTTAAAGAGATATATAACAAAATATCAAATAATACAAAAGTAAAAGTATAAGTTATTTAGTACAATTAATGTATGTATTTATTCGACTTTTATTATGAAGGGTAAGAATGAAGCAGCACAGGAAGTAGCCCTTAACGGCTTTTGACTATTCTGGAAATGGACGAAATGCGTAAAACACTCTTCAAATTATCCACTACGAAAGAAAGATGAGGTACCTGCAGATTCATTACTCGCCCGAAAGGTGGAATTGAACCACTCTGCCGCTAAGCAGCTACAGGTTTGAAGCCTGCACCCCGGACCACCGAGGCTCATCCGGGCATTTGTAATATAGCGAAGTTAGTAGAATATAAACCTTCTCTCAGCGGTGTGTGTTTTAAGTCAGGGTGTCAGATCCAAAAGGTCGGAGGTTTTATTATTTCGACAAAGAGACTGGAGATGATAGTTACTATCAGTAAAAGGATTTGTGTTTGTTAAATAAATACAGAAAAAGCACGGATTTTGTTCTGAGTTATACATTTCTGAAAAGGTCTAAGGTGATTGGTTGCGCAGAAATCAAAGGTGGAGCTCCACAAGTTTCCGTAACGTTAGTAAATGTTATATGTAATATGTAAACCGTTTGTCAAAACAGGCATTTAAAGAAAATATATCAAGAACAAATGAAGCACTGCAATTATCTTTCCAGTTAAATAATTGACAGCGATTGGTCATAAATGAGTAGATGACGTATTCTAATAAACAGGGCATAGAAATATATCAAGGAGGAGATGTTCAGGCAGTATCATGACAGACTTTCACATGATTCATTATTTTGTTATATCTATTTTAGCTTTTACTGAATGTAATCTCATCCTGCTCTTCTACAATATTTTTCAGTGTGTATTAAACATTCATTGTATGATGTATTATTATTATTCACAACTAATAACTTCATAATGAGTCATTTTCAAAAATCTTATAATGGATTTCTAACTTTTTTTTTTCTCTTTATGAACTATATGAACCAAGTCAGCCTGTCTACTGAACATGAAACCAAAACATATCGATCACCCCCTGGTGGCTGGGTGAGGCACACGCCACAAATCCAACCCCACTTTACAGTACATGTTAACAGACGGCCAGACTATAATGTCAGTACACACACACTCTCCCTCTCTCTCTCTCTCTCTCTCTCTCACACACACACACACACACACACACACACACACACACACACACACACACACTATTTCCCGAGGACTTTTGTCTGATACATTGGGTTTTATTTGTATTTTATACAGTGAAAAGGGTAAGTGACTGCAGGACCTAAAAGTAGTAGTTGGTAGTTGAGGAGGCACTGAAAGACATTTTTTTTAAAAATGAAATGTAATAAAGAAAGTCAAAAGGGGACATAACAGGAATAACTACATTGATGTATTTTTTTAAAAAAGTTTTTAAATGTGTTATTTTGCAGCAACCTCGGGACATGCTCCATGTTCTTAAACACTCCTGCACACACTCTGGTTGTAGATGACGTCACCAGCACAATATGACATCCACGTGCTAAATGCTGTTTCGACATTTACGTTTTTCTTTTGTGTCCTTGGTTACTGGTCCCAGCAGATTCTGGTGATTGCTTTCAGCTGGAGTGCTGCACATTTTGCCAGGATAGATCTCTCCACAGGTGACGACAGGACACAGGGAGGCGTCTCCACCATGGACTGCTGCAGATGTGTCACTCTGGCTGCTTGCCAGTGATGCACAGCACGCAGCAAATTCTGGTTGGATGGTGCAACAGCTCACTCCTGCACTCTGCAGAACTTTGGTGACCCCGAGTATCAGATCAGCACACCTAGACATACACCAGTGATATGACTGCTTTAATAAAAGTTTCGATATAAATGAAGGGGATTTAAACTAGTAAAAAAAATACTGATTTTTGCTACTTCACCTGTGTGTTGGAAACCCAGCGTGACACTGTACATGAACAGAGGCCACCGTAAACGAATCAGTCAGCTCCCAGATGTGGAGGTGGCGCACTGCCTGGACCCCAGGTATACTCGCAATCCTCTGTTCAAGATCCATCACACAAACATGTGGAGGTGTGGCCTGCATCAGCAGCAGTCCATATCTGTGCACCTGGGGACAGGTGAAAGAGTGCAAAGTCAGCAGAGATTTCCACACAGTAACGTTCCATATCTGCATACAGTTGGAAGTAGTAACGTGAGCATGAGCTCAAAAACAACCTTTAAAGTAGATGTAAACAAAACGGAGGGACCTGTGGGGCAGCTCTGGCAATCAGAATAATCACAGCCAGGATGGATACACCAGGATCCAGGTACAGCAGCAGGCTGCATGGCCCAGAACTGTGTGGACACTGAGGGCTGATGAGCAGCATCATCAGGCTGTTGATCAGAGCCAGAATAGACGTCAAGAGGCCCTGAATGACAACAATGAACGTGGGGAACCGGCTGCTTGGCACACAGCTCTCACTGGGATGTGCTGACATGACCTTTTCAGAGTCTGAGAGTGAAAAAAAAGAATGGAGAACGGGGCAATTATGACATTTGTACACATGATCAGAGCCACAGTGAGCTCAGAGCTCAAACTTAAGCCAGGACAAGAAGACGGACACAAATGACAGTTGTCCTCTTTATTTACACAAAGACAAAACACCTCATGATTGGTCTGAAGTTAGAAAAGCAACTACCGAGATGTTCTCTGCTGGTGCTGTCGTTGGAAGTCTCTTTGGAGTCTTTCTCATGCTCCTTCAAATCTGTGAAGGTTCTCACCACCTCACATTGCTGGATGTCCTGTGGAGCTGCTGCAGGCTGCTGCAGCTCTTGCTGTTGATCAGCAGTTTGAGAGTCAGGGTCGAGGGTGGTGGAGGCTGCTGGGTTACAGAGGACAAGCGCCCCATTGTGGAAGGAGTTGTCCACAGCAGACTGAACCCGGCTCAGGTCATCCAGGACTCGTCCCGGCTCAGTCTGGCCCCTGGTTTCCTCCTCTGCCAAGGCTGCGGGAGCTGAACAGAGGAATGAAAAACAAACAAATGTTAGATGCTTGTAACAGCTGAATATATAGCTACAGGCCTCTTCAAAGGGAAATCTGTCAGAGAGCACTGACCAGACACGCACGCACAATAATCAACAAATGTATGTTGAAGCCAGTTTACACATCAGACTGACGTTTGTTCAGTGTAGGGACATCAACAACATACTTCTGGTGGAAAACATTTAATGTGTTATTATTAGTATTATTAGTTTAAAAATACCTCATGTTTACTGCTGTTTTACTGTATATTGGGACTGATCAGTGTTGTTGTGTTAAATACTTAAAACTGGATTTCACATGTTCAGAATCAAGTTATAAAAAAATCCCAAAGTGTCATTTGACAATATCTTTTTGTGGTTCAAGCAAACAATGTAACTGTTACATGTTTGTGTTGATTACAGTTTGATCACAGTAGTGTTTCTGGTGACTGGTGTCTGACGTCAGCTGTTTGTTTGTGTTTGTGTGTGTGTGTGTGTGTGTGTGTGTGTGTGGGGGGGGGGGGGGAAAAAC
>CAAKHB010005420.1:18384-40930 GCA_901007665.1 Aeoliscus strigatus
CCACCGCATCTGCCACCTCGGCGGGGCTAGCTTCGGCGCCTGCACCCGCTCAGCCCCGGCTTAACACAGCCAGGGATATCCCCACAACTAGCCCAGAGCCCTACTCAGGTGAATTTGAGAAGTGCCGCAGCTTTTTGTTTCAGTGCCGCTTGATATTTTCCCAACGACCCGTTTTTTCCTCGGACAGAGCCAAGGTGTGTTACCTGATCGGTTTGCTCAGGGGCAAGGCGCTTACCTGGGCTGCAGCGCTGAGTTGTCGTCCTGATTTCGATTCTCTATCTTATGACTCCTTTGTTAATTTGTTTTGTGCGGTTTTTGACCACCCGGATCATTGCGGTAACGTGTTGGACCTCCGCCAAGGGTCTCGGACCGTAGCGGAGTACACCATACAATTCGGGACGCTGGTCAGCTGACCGATCGCGTCAAGGATGAGTTAGCCTCCCGGGACAGACCAACAGATTTTGAGACGCTCGTTTTGCTCGCTTGTTTTCTCTCGTTTATTTGTTACTTGCTTGTGCAATAAACTGTCTGTTATCAACGTATCCTGTTTCCCCGTGTGACGTCTCCTGCACTTTGGATCCGCTTAAAGAACCTTGGGCTCGCGCCCCATAACATGTGTTTGGAGCAGAGATGTGATTGATGGAGGGTCGGTGCAGTCGCCGGTGTGTTTTTGGAGTGAATTCCAGAGGGTCGATAGCAGTCCTGCACAAAACCACAGACATAATAAACCATAAAAGTTTCATTTCATTTACTGCACACGATACGCCCTTACTTTGACCTACAGCACAGGTGTCAAACTGTGGTCCTGGGGGGCCGCTATCCTGCTATCCTGCAGGTTTTAGATGTCACCCTGGTCCTCCCTCACCTGAATCAGTCTCTGTGAAGTTTTGCTGAGTCCTGGTAACAATCTGCTGATTGGAATCGGGCCTGTAGGAGCCGGGTGACATCGAAAACCTGCTGGATAGAGACCCTCGAGGACCGGAGTCTGACACCCCTGACCTACAGTGTGGAATCATGGGATCTACGTTTAAAACGAGCTAGACTCATTATAAATAATGTCAGACATCATGATCCTACTCATCCAGTATTTTTAAATTGTCACGTTTTGAAGTTCAGAGACTCGGTTTATTACAGAACAATGCAACTCATGTTCAAAACAAAAAAATAAAACGGCGAGTTTTTTCAAAGTGTGTGAGAGTAAATAGGAGTTGATTTGTGATAAAGTTAAAAGATGTGTTTCCTTTGAAGGGGTTCAGCTGTGGAATAGTGCTGATCTCAAACTCAAACAGTGTACTACTACTACTACTACTTATGTAAAACGTTATGTTAAAACACTATGTGCACTTGTATTTGGGAGTTAAAGCTGTAGTTTTCTCCTTGATAAGATTGTGTAGTTTAAGATGAATAGTGGGCGGGCTTTAATAAGCTTGTGTCAACTTGTGTATTTTGTTTTCTGACTCTGTGACTCAAATAAACTGACTCGGACCACTAGTCTGTATGCGTGTGCTCCGTGTTGTTCATCTTTTTCTTGTCAAATTCATTTTATCTCAGTGAAACAACAAGTGCTCCTCGATCTGTCAGATCAACTCAACCTCAACCACGATGAAACACAGCAGAAGTTGTATGTTTGTGTTTTATTATCCATACATCTGCCCACTGAAGCATCCCACTGTGTGTGTGTGTGTGTGTGTATGTGTGTGCTCAAATTCTTTTGGCTAACAGATCCGTTTCCTGATGGGAAAGTGAGGAGAGGGGGAAGAGTCACATATTGAGCTGAGAGCTCGTTCTCATCGGCCAACCAATCCCAGCGAGGCCAGGGTCTGCTGGGCGCCAGCGTGCTATAAATACGACGTGACGACAACAGGTCGTGTGTGTGTGTGTGTGTGTAAAGACGGAAAGCTCGTCACAGAGGGGGAGAGAGAGAGAGAAGAGAGCTGGATGTTCAAAGACACAGACTGTTGGATCGACCTCGTTACCGTTCACTCCTTCAGTCGTTCATCTCCTCCTGACACACAAGTCCCAACTGACGTCCACACACACGGCTTCCTGTTTGTCTTCTTCACACACTCATTGTTTTCACTGGTTCAGATGTAAAACGAATCACAACTGATCTCTGATGGATCCCATGTGAAACTGAAATGTGGGGAAACTATGAAAGACGACGTTTCAGTCCAGGAATCAAACTGAAACCTCCAACTCCTCCTGAACGTCACCAGACGTCTCCGTCTGCTCTGGGGAGTCTGACAACACTGATAAGAAGATAAAAATATCTGATGACTGCTGATCTGGACCGGTCCCTTTAGTTGGTTAATACATGATGTCGGTTCATCAGCGGGTAGGTGTGTCAGACACCGGGGTGAGGAGCCACCCGACCCCGGGGTGAGGAGCCACCCAACGACGGGGTGAGGAGCCACCCGACCCCGGGGTGAGGAGCCACCCAACGATGGGGTGAGGAGCCACCCGATCCCGGGGTGAGGAGCCACCCGACGCCGGGGTGAAGAGCCACCCGACCCCGGAGTGAGGAGCCACCCGACCCCGGAGTGAGGTGCCACCCAGCGACGGGGTGAGGAGCCACCCAACGATGGGGTGAGGAGCCACCCGACCCCGGAGTGAGGAGCCACCCAACGACGGGGTGAGGAGCCACCCGACCCCGGGGTGAGGAACCACCCGACGACGGGGTGAGGAGCCACCCGACCCCGGGGTGAGGAGCCACCCAACGACGGGGTGAGGAGCCACCCGACCCCGGGGTGAGGAACCACCCGACGACGGGGTGAGGAGCCACCCGACCCCGGGGTGAAGAGCCACCCAACGATGGGGTGAGGAGCCACCCGACCCCGGGGTGAAGAGCCACCCAACGATGGGGTGAGGAGCCACCCGACCCCTGGGTGAAGAGCCACCCGACCCCGGGGTGAGGAGCCACCCGACCCCGGAGTGAGGAGCCACCCGACCCCGGAGTGAGGAGCTACCCGACCCTGGAGTGAGGAGCCACCCAACGACGGGGTGAGGAACCACCCGACGACGGGGTGAGGAACCACCCGACGACGGGGTGAGGAACCACCCGACCCTGGGCTGAGGAGCCACCCAACGACGGGGTGAGGAACCACCCGACCCCGGGCTGAGGAGCCACCCAACGACGGGGTGAGGAACCACCCAACGACGGGGTGAGGAGCCACCCGACCCCCGGTATTAAAAGTAAACTAATGAAAACTGCTGCTGTTATTCGATTCTTTTAATAAACCATGTAACTTGTCATGATCCAGGGTTTTGAACAAGTGTGATGCTGGTGTGTGGCCACAGCGTGCACACGATGTTGCTCACAGTGGACCTCAGTGTGTGTATGCCCAGACACATGAAAAACTAGAGGGAACATTGGTGAGGAGCCACCCGACGCCGATCAGAAACAGCTGTGTGACGATGTATAATATATGATACATGAAACATATCTGAACTTTGTCTTTGGGGGGTACTATCACTGATACTATCACACACACACACACACACACCAAGAAAAGCAGCGTCTCTGACGAGGGTTTCGGGTTGGGGTTGGGGTCAGGCGTCGTTATCAGACCTATAACCCTCAAACCAGCCTCACCTCACCTCAGGTCACGACCTTAGTGACACTACATCTTTACACGTGGCTCAGACGGCTGCGTCACACGGGGACTTTGTCTGTGTCACACACACACACCGCTAGTTTCCTACCAGTTCAACAGGAAAGCAGATATAAAAGCAGGAAACTGTCATTCTCCCCAGGAAACGACGTGTTTGGTCGCTTGAACATGTTTCATAGCTGAGGTCAGGACTGGACGTCCTCTGGAGGACTGATGAGTCAGCGGAGTGTGTTTCCCTGAGCATTTCCTTTCAGTGTGTTCTGTATATTGTGCATGTTGGCGCTGTGATTGAGCCGTTGTTGTGGACCTGGCTCTCTGATCGGCTGTCAGGAAGCTGGAGGAGCGGACTGAGTAAGCAGACGACGGATGAGTTGGGAACTGACCGCAGCAGTTGGTCGGTTGTCCACTCTGACCCCGACAGAGGAGCAGCGGGGGACGGTCTGTGGTGTGGTGACACACAGGTTGAACCGGATGAGCTCCTGACACCACACAAACTCTCACACGCGCTCGTTTCGTCGTCTCAGTGCTCCAGGTTTCTGACACGAAGAACTGAGAGAACAAATGAACTGAGCAGGAATAACTCAGCGTTTCCCTGTCTTATACTCATCATACATATCCGCAACTTCATCCAAACGTACAAGTACTGTAGGTTTCTGGTCAGGATCTGTTCAGGAGACATGGGAACACATTCATTCTTCAAAACGCCATGAATCAAACGCCGACTTCATCATCTGAAGGCGGTTTCAAATCTCTACGTACTCTTCTCCTGCTTCATCTACACGTTTGTGGGGACTTTGTTCCTCTGGTCCTTTCACATCAGATGAGGATTTGACCTAATCACTTCCCAGAAAAGGAGAGGAGGAGAGAGAGGAAGAAGAAGAGTTCTGACCCAGAAAACTGGAACTAAGAATAGTCTGGGGGGACGCACACCGCAGCCTCCTTCTAGAACCTTCAGCATGAACACTGACTGACTGAACGACTGTCGCTGCACCACCCCCGGGTGTGAATGAGCTGCATCTCCGAGGACGTGACGCCAGCCGTCAGCAACAGGTTGGAGACACCCGCACACGTCGTCATCTTCTGTTTTAGGGGTTAAACCTCCACCGAGGTCTTTGATCCATTTGTTTCTCCGTGACACTGACCTGTGTGCGAGTACGGGCCCAACGGGGAAAGTAAACACCACTTGCTGTCGTAGCTTCTGGTGATGGAAGCCTGTCCCTGCCATCGTCAGCCTCACAGCCCGGTGGAGACCGGTGGAGACCGGTGGAGACCGGCTCCAGTCCAGCGAGGTGTGTTGGACACAGAGAAGGCAAATATCACGTGGGGTCCTTTCCTTCAGGTGTGACTGCTGTCAACGGGCGAATGGGGGGGGTCCAACACCCTGTCTGCTGTTCTCACACATTAGATATTGTCATGGTTTGTTCCCACACAGCAGGAAGCCCTCGTGTCTTGAACATGTTCTGGTTCTGTGACAGCACAGGTCACTGGTCCACTGGTCCACCGGTCCACTGGTCCTCCAGGGAAACGAGGTCCAGTTGGATCCGTCCGTGTGTGCAACAAAGAGAAAACAGCCTCTGCTTTCCGACCTGAGCGTCTCTGTTCTCCATTGTGTCACTCCGCCCGGCGACCTCACTCTGATTGGTGGGGGCAGGAGACAGACGATGGGTCCGGTGCCAGCCTCAGCCAATCAGATGAAGACTGATGAAGACTGGCTGATTGATCAGAGTGGAAACACTGAACCTTCATATCAGCCACATGGTGCAACATCATCAATACACCACTGGATAGAAATGAAGTGTTTGTATCTGAATTCAGTCCTACGTTGGTTACAACGATGATTTACTTGGTAACTAGTCATTACTTCTACTTCACACCCTCCATCACATAGGAAGAGTAACGCTGCTGTTTACAGAGAACCTAAACAATCCTTGGCAAGTGTGTAACAAAAGATAAAAATGTGTTCTTTTTGTTACAATAATACAACTGCAGGTACTTTTCCCCGTCCTTGTCCTCCTCCCCGGGGGAAGGACGAGGGACGTTTGCTGACTGTCTGTGCTGACACCCCAGCATCCAACATGGAGACCTCTGTGCTCAGCTGTGTGATCACACATGAGTTGACACAAAGCAGAGTCAGACCCCCGGTGTGTGAAGGCTGACGTGAAGCCTCGTTCAGGAATGCATGTGAAAGCACTCAGTGGGAGGGGCACGGGAGCCGGATCACATTAGAACCATCTCAGGGGACGTTCACAGACCTCCACACAATCTACAAGAAGAACAGGGTGGAGAACACTCTGGAAACCTCACGTACTGTCGTGTCTTTTATCTCAGTCGCCTTTGACTATTGAACAGGAAAAATAGAATAGAATAGAAAAGTACTTTAATCTCTAGCAAAACTAAAAGACTAAAACTAGACAGTGTCTTTTAGAATGAAAGGGGAAATTCACAGATGTCCAAATGTCGGTTCTTAAAGATATTTTATAAATACAGGATGTACAGTTGCAGAGCATCGACAAATAGATCCATTGAAATATGTCGTTTAACAGCAGTGTGTACACTGTTTGTCATTTACGCCCATTATGTCTTAAAGTCCACAACACATGATCTGTCCCAGTCACGCATCAGCACGAGACATAAAAAGAAATACCACTGGAAAACTGTAGAGAAAGAAAGCATTTCTACTAGAAAATTGTTTTCTATAGTAATGTGCAGTATAGTACAGTGTAGTATAGTATAGTATAGTGTAGTATGCATACAGTTTAGTATAGCATAGCATAGTATAGTGTAGTATGCATACAGTATAGAATAGTATAGTGTAGTATAGTGTAGTATGCATACAGTATAGTATAATATAGTGTAGTATGCATACAGTATAGAATAGTATAGTGTAGTATAGTGTAGTATGCATACAGTATAGAATAGTGTAGTGTAGTATAGTGCAGTATGCATACAGTATAGTGTAGTATAGTATAGTGTGGAGTGGAGTGGAGTACAGTGTATTGTAGTATAGTATCAGATCATATAGTTTAATATAGGATCGTTCGTATCGTATCAACCTGTGACATATCGTCTAAAACATCATGTGAAACGGAAGCTGCTTCTAACATGAACATAACACAGATCGAAATATCAGACAACCGAAAAGGAAAGTACAACAATGTCTGTGAAGGTTCTCAGTCATCCAGGTCATGGTGTCTTGCTGGGTTAAATCGTAGGCAACTGGATTTCTGGTTTACTTGAAGACGTTTCGCCACTCGTCCGAGAAGCTTCTTCAGTTCTGAACAGACTAGTGGGGAGTCCTGCTACTAGTACTAAGTTGGGTCGTTACCTCACACAAAGTAGAGAGTAGAAAGTAGAACAATGTGTGATATACAGTATATCAATATTTAACCATTAGTTTGGCACATTTTAGAGCATACTGGTAGATCAGTTTGCCTTTCTTTTGTTATGTCCAACCAAATGTAACTAATCAACTAACTAAACTTCAGGCCTGTTTAAAAAATATAAAGACCTGGATGACAACTAACCTCCTGCTGTTGAACTCAGATAAAACTGAGGAGATTGTAGTTGGCCCCAAACACCTGAGGTCCTCACTCACAGATCATATCATTTCCCTAGATGGTTTTGCCTTGGCCTCCAGCACCACAGTAAAAAACCTAGGTGTTATATTCGATCAGGACCTGTCCTTTAACTCTTACATTAAACATACCACAAAAACAGCATTCTTCCATCTACAGAATATCTACAAAATCAGGCAAATCCCGTCCCGTAAGCTGATCCATGCTTTTGTAACTTCTAGGTTAGACTACTGCAATTCCTTACTGTCAGGTTCCCCTAACAACTCCCTGAAGCCCCTACAGCTGGTACAAAACGCCGCTGCTCGTGTCCTGACAGGAGCCAGAGAAAGGGACCACATATCCCCTGTACTAGCCTCTTTACAAAATTCTTCTCCTTACCTTTAAAGCCCTGAATGGTCAGGGTCCCCCATACCTCATAAATCTCATAGTACCTTATCATCCAAATAGACCATTACGCTCCCAAAATCTAGAACTGCTTGTTGTACCCAGAATATCCAAAACCACAGTGGGTGGCAGAGCATTCAGCGATCAGGCTCCCATCCTTTGGAACCACCTTCCACTTTGGGTCCGGGGGGCTGACACACTTTCTTTATTTAAGAATAGACTTAAGATGTTCCTCTTTAACATCCTCTAACATCCTCCTTTCCTCTAATAACACTCTTAAACTGCCTTACATGGACCTTTTACTATTCTAATTTTTAATTATCGGCCTTCACAAGCTGACCTTAGCTTCTCATTGTTCGTCATATGCTCATTGTCTGTGCATGCTGGTGCTGGTCTGTCCGTCCCAGGGAGGGGGTCCCTCTCTCTGTGGTTTCTGCCCCTTTTTCCCCTGTTACAAGGGGTTTTGGTCAGTTTTTCCTCACCCTGATGGAGGGTTTAGGACAGAGGGTGTCGCCATGTGCCGACTGTAAAGTCCATGGAGACAGTTGTAAATTGTGATGTTGGGCTGTAGAAATAAAGTTGAAATGAATTATGTTTCTTTTATGTGACATTCACTGTGTTATATCCTACATAAGAATATTGGTTTCATTTGACAAATAAAAAAAATTCAGTTTTATTGAGTAATTTTTCCGTTTTTCGTTGTATTTTGTTCTGTTTTTTTGTTTCCTGGGGTAATGATGTTTTTCAGCTTTACTGAGCATTTCTTTGGACTGTTCAGAATGTTCAGAGTAAAGTTATTCCTTTCTTGAGAGCTCGATATAATGGAAGCAAACATTAGACCCGCTTGTTTAGTTGAATACTAAATGAACACGACATGTTTTCAGTTTGAGACACTGGGAGATCGTGCGCTCTTTAAGCCGTCTAGTATGTACTGTATAGTATATACTGCTCCCTCTCCACGTACTTTGTCAGATAGAAACACACACACAGACAAGCTGCAGGAGTTGTTTCAGAGGTCTGTTGGACCACACGTTTTACCTCGGATAAAACCCTAAAGTTCCTCTCCTGTTGTTCCCATTGAGACGATGTCTGATATCCTGACGTTAGAGCCCTGAACTGTGACCGGCGCAGCAGAGTGTCATGGTGGAGGCTCCGGGCTGTCGTGACACTGTGAGACTTTATACTTGATGAACAAAGAGACATTTTACTGAGTGCAGTTGTTGTGTGTGGCCAGCTGTCTCCCCCACTGGGGCTGGATGTCAAACATTAGACTGAAAAGACAATTCAGAAACAAATTGTCTGTAAAATTGGCTGTAAAATGAGTAAAATGCTCATGATCAGAGACTCCAGGTCCAGTTGTCTGTGAATGAACCCAGCAGGAATACTGGATGATGATCTTGTGTTTTCCTCCATCAGTACAAAGGTGCAGCGTTCTCACATCTCATCCAATAGTGAGAATCATGGCTACAGTTAATATTCTAGAACTGTATGATGGGCTCACTTGGACTCAGCTATAATACACACACACACACACACACACACACACACACACACACACACTGAAAGAAATATTTCAATTCAATCCAACCAGGTTTAGACTACATCAGATTAAAGACATTGGATCCATGGGATTATCATGTGTGGTAATCTTATCAGCTATTATTAAGGTTAGCTGCTTAATAATCTAATCGTGTGTGTGTGTGTGTGTGTGTGTGTGATTCTCATAATCACCATTGTTGTATGCCACAAAGTGATTGTGGATCATCACTCTGCTCCTTCATTAGTTCATTAATTACACATATTATTATTGTTGTTGTTGTTGTTGTTGTTGTTACTATTTACTGATCTCATTTTCTTACGCTGTAATCAGTTCCGCTCCTGTTTTCCCAATAGTGTGTCCAAATAAAGGCTGATACACAGCGAGTGTGACCGATTAGGAATGTGACACACATCACGTGCACTCAGTGTGCTCGGACCAGAACAGTCACCCATACTGGAGGTTTTTCTCCAACTTATAAGTTGAAAAATGGTTCTATGATATGAAATTAGTACTGGACGACAAATGATCTGCAACATTCCAACACCACCACTGAAAAGAGGCGGAGCTTCATGGTACACACGTTGATTTGAACATGCTCCTTCCAACGCATGTTCTAGAGCCCAGGTGTCAAACTGCGGTCCTGGGGGGCCACTATCCTGCTATCCTGCAGGTTTTAGATGTCACCCTGCTCCTCCCTCACCTGAATCAGTCTCTGTGAAGTTTTGTTGAGTCTTGGTAATGATCTGTAGGAGCCGGGTGACATCGAAAACCTGCTGGATAGAGACCCTCGAGGACCAGAGTCTGACACCCCTGGTCTAGTGGTTAACCATCGGCCTGGAGCCACACACTGATTGGTCACTGACTGGTCACATGGTCTGCCCTGTTCACTCTGAGCACATCTCCCCCAGGGTGTGTGAGACGCGTAAATGCTCCAGACAGACGAGCTGGACGTACAACTAGATGGATGGAGTGATGTTCCTGCTTCGTGGAGAGTGAAACCCCCCAGCACTGACTGGCTGACGCCCTTCTTCTGCGACCGGCCCCATGAAGTGACCGCCGGTTTTGATACGCTGACACTACAGAACGAAGCCTCGACGTCTCACCTTGTACCTGGCCGTCAGCTGCTCCGTGGCTTCCTGCTCCTTCCTCAGATCACCCATCATCCTCTCCTTCTCTCCCAGAAGCCTCTGCTTCTCCTCGGCCAGCAGGAAACGGTCTCCTCTGATGGCCTCCTTCTCCCTCTCCAGCCTCTGCTCTTCTTGTTTCACATACTCCTCTGCCGCCTTCTCCACCTCCACCTCCTCCTCCTCCTCCTCCTCCTCCTCCTCGCCCCCCACCTCGCACTCTGTATCTTCGTCCCCATCTCGTGCCCAGGCCTCCCCATCCACCTGCTCCTTCCTCTGTTTGCTCCTCCACTTCCTGTGGTGGAGTTGGGCTCGGAGACGGGCGATTTCCATCTGAAACTCCCTGAGTAGGGCGTCTTTGGGGTCCTCGTTGACTCTGGGCTGGTTCCGGATGTTCTTGGCTCGGTTGGCGTAGCGCAGGGTGGTAAGGGTTTCATCGTAGTGCTGGGGGGCCGGGCCTAACGTGGCCACCATGACGGTTTTGGCATTCCCCCCCAGTGAGTCCTGCAAAAGGCGGGTCAGCTTGGAGTCCCGGTACGGAACGTGGCCGCTGCGTCCGTCCGCCAGTGCTGAGATGACATTCCCCAGTGCTGACAGAGAGAGATTGATCTTGGCAGCCTCCTTCAGGCGCTCCCCCTGGACGCCCGTCTTAGCCTGCCGCTCGCTGCCAGCCAGGTCCACCAGGTTGAGACGACCGACCCGGATGTGCTTCCTCCCGTCCGGTCCGGGCTGGCTGCACTCCACTGTGATGAGGAACAGGGCGTGGGACCTGGACGAGTGCTCGTTCATGTCCGTTGCCCCGACGGCTCTCGCCTGGTTGCCCACGTTCATCACCTCCTCAATCTCCTTGATGCTCTTGCAGACACAGGACGTGAGGTCCCGGACGTATACCCCCGTCTCAGGACTCTCTCTGAGGTCCAGGGCCCGGGCGTTGCCATGATTAGGATCCAGAAGATCCCGAACTTCCTCTCGGTAGATCTCCAGGTACGACGCCCGCACCAGGTATTGCTTGTCGGACTGGGAGCGAGAGATGTGGGTGAAGATGTGGTCAAAGGCGTTGGGTATCACGCCCCGTTTCTCGGGGTCCAGCCAGGCCCCCTGCATGGTGTACGTCTTCCCTGTTCCGGTCTGCCCGTATGCAAATATGGTTCCGTTGAACCCGGCGAGAACCGAATCGATCAGCGGCCTCACGCTCTCATCGTACAGATCTCGCTGCTTGGAATTGGCATCGTAGACGGCGTCGAAAGTGAACGTCTTCTGGGGCTCGCTCAGCGGCGCCCGAGGGTTCCTGAGGATCACCTGTCCAAGCCGCAGGTCCGTCTGCACGACGCTCCCAGCAGACGAACTGGACTCCTCTTTCCGGTTCAGAGGTCGACATCGAACCACCACCTTCACCGACTCACTGCTCCTGTTCTTGGACATGGCCGGTCCAATTTGACCCGAATCAGCAGAGAATCTTCCTTTGGTCAGACAACCGTCGATCACGAATCAAACATTACGTCATCAGAGGATCAAATGATGAAGGACACGAGGGAAAACCAGACGCCAGCAGCTGTGATGTGTGTGTGTGTGTGTGTGTGTGTGTGTGTGTGTGTGGCCTCCGATCACTGTCTGCTCTCAGCCCGCTGCTCACGGAGCGGATCGAAGCTCCATTGCGGCTCCGCTGCACGTCCGGATCTGCCGAGAAGAAAGATGGAAATAAAAAAATGCAGCCGGTCAAAGAGAGATTCTTCTTCTTATGTCGTCCTGAAGATCCGACTCAAGCCGCTGTCCGCATCTCTCCGGCGTTCACTGATGCTCCGAGGTTTGCGGATCTCTGTCTGCGCGGAGACACCTCCTCCTCATGCACACACACACACACACACACACACACACACACACACACACACACACACACACACACACACACACACACACACACACACACACACACACACACACACACACACACACACACACACGTTCATTCAATCGCCGCACCCCACATCACTGCGGAGTAGAGCAAAGCACATTGGGAAATGGAGTTTCACCTCGTAGTTACTTGAATTATTAATTCATACTAATGTT
This sequence comes from Aeoliscus strigatus, assembly GCA_901007665.1. Lineage (NCBI taxonomy): Eukaryota > Metazoa > Chordata > Actinopteri > Syngnathiformes > Centriscidae > Aeoliscus > Aeoliscus strigatus. Next base: position 30,686 of record CAAKHB010005420.1, read on the forward strand.
ATTAAGCTGCAACCATTTCATCCACAGAACACAGTCTCTCTCTCTCTCTCTCTCTCTCTCTCCCTCTCTCTCTCAGTTTTTCAGAAATCGTTCGTTCCAAACAGCTCCAGTTCAGTAGAAGAAAGATGCACATGTTAACACAGTTAAGAACAAAAAACATGTATTCGTTAAATATTTGTATTTTTTTAATTTTAACAAGAAAATATCAAAATATAAAAAAATATCTCAATCTTTTGTAAGTGCGCGCGTGTGTATGTGTGATTATGTGTGGACATGCATTACTAGTGCCCTGTGTACAATATCCCCAACTCTTCGTAGGTACTTTACAAATCACCCTTGAATATTTGAATAGTTTATAACACCTACGCAGTTTGCTCACGTCTAACATGAATGGTAAAGTCACGTGGACTAAGACAGTTACAGATACAAAATACGTTTCACGCCATTTCTTATACAATTGTAGACTCGAATTGAGGACAAACACAACATCAATAATTACTGATTTCAGCGACCATTTAACCATGAAACACGACACAACAGCACCACCTAGTGACGATATCTGCACACACTGTTGAAATCCTGCTCCAGCCCCACAGCAGCAGGTCAGAAGGTTTTACGTGTGCGGGCCAATGTCCAGGGGACACGAGAGGGTGCAACCACGTGGCTTTTTGCATTGTGACTTTGAAAAGTACCTAAACGTCCACATCTGCTTTCTCTTCCTCAAACGTGCTGCAGACTTGACTGGCTGACAAAGAGGGAAGGCTCGGCCACATGGGGAATTCAACACGTCACGTTATTCCTCGGAGCAGCAAGACAAAAACAACTCTGCTGACACAGCATTTCTTCTCACCAGTAACATGCTGAATCCAGCTGCAATATCTGACTCAGCTCTTTGGTGGCTCGTGCAAATGCGTGTCGACGTTTTAGGTAGCAGAACCGGATAAACACCCATATGTGGTTATTGAAAGTTTCCCTGGCTCAAACATAAGTGCTGTCAACTCAGTGACTCATTCTCAGGAGGGCAAGTCCTGAAGTGTCACACTTCAAGTTTCCATTCCCAAAACACGCAGTCCAATCTTCTCATCGCATATCACATTATTTCTCGACAGGTAAATAACTTCATGTCAGCTATGCCAGTTTTCAAACCAGCTCCGAGCCCTCACCGTTGAAAAGCCTCAGAAAGCATTTGGTCTGAAAAGGAACACCAACTCTCAACAACATCTAACAAACTAGACATGATGCACAATGAGCCGAACCTTTCTGTGGGAACACCGCTGCACAGATTTTATGGTTGTCTGTTTGTGAGTGTGTGAGATGAACCCTGGGGCCCCATCCAGGAATGCATTCTGATCTGGGAAGACCGTGTGTTAAGACATGATTTATTGGTTAACCAAAGACTGCTGCACTGGGAAGAAGATAAAGCAGTAAACTAGACATAAAATTAGAAATAAAAAATGATGCTGTTCCATTAAAGCCATTAAAGCATAACGCATAAAGCATAACCCGATGACTTTACTGTATGGTCCAGACATTCATGCTCGGAGGGGATCCTGCTGACTTGGAGGATCTTCTCCACAATGGTTTGTTTTTTAATCTTCACTTGATGGATCACAATTTAAAGCTTCCCAGACATTCATGGTCCCCGGAGGATGCAGCCTTTTGGCTGGAGGTCGTTTCCTCTAGTCGACTTTCATGGTTATTATGGATGTAATGTTGAGCGTGCGCCTCATCTAGCGCCACCATCAGGCCAACATGCGAGCATAAGACATGGAAAACGAAGAGCGAGAGAGGTTCGCCCGGTGTGCCCGGGCTCCTCGGTGCTTTGACTCAGTCTGTGCTTCGTCCTTCCTGCTCTGTCAAGTCCGTACTTGGCGGCGGAGAGCGTCACATTCTCCACATTCCTGCAGGAGTGTCGAGGCAGGAGGTGGAAAACGTCGCAGTCCGACGCCAGGTGTCAACGAAAAACAGTAAAACAAAAACAACAACTTGACAGTGAGTGGACTCTGTGGTGGACACATGACATTTCAAACAGAGGATGTGGGAAACGCCCGTAACACCGTAACACAGAAGTACTTCTTCATGACATCACTCTGCCTGACTCACGGCAGGGATGGTCACCACCAACGGCCAGCTTGTCCTCACTCACACACCCTCAGAGAGAGAGGGGGGAGATCCGTGGACAGAATGGAGAATTTGACTATTGATCACCCGACGTGAACCGAAATTTGAACTAAATGTCACAGCCACTTGTGCAAGTAGCATTTCTGTCAATCCAAGTGCCGCTGGATGGCCACCAGTGTGACCAATCATATCAGGCCACTGCGTAGACTGGCAGCAATATTCACCAATCAGAGGAGTGGGTTTTGACATTAAGGGGCGGGAAAAGGCGGGTCGGTGTGAGTAGGGTGTCGCCACGGTGGCTCCCATTCGAAGACGACGGCGGTCGTCTGTATTTCGGTCCTAGTCTCCCAAGAAAGAAGCTCAATAACTTTGAACAAACAGCGAATTTATTGCACCTTCGCGTTGAGATTTTATTCAGCGACTTTTCGGTCGAGATTGTGGCCGGGTACTGGAATGACGGGGTGTGCCGAGAATTTGAATTAGCTCGCTATTAGTATGAAGAACGAGTGAGTCGAGGTTGAGAGAGGAGCCATTTTGTCCCGACTGTGTGGGAGAAAAGAGAGTGGAAAAGAGGAATCAGACGGGAGGACGTCCTATTTTTGCTTTCTGCTCTCATGCTGTGAGGGGGACCAGGCAGCCTTGGGAAACATCACTTCTTGGACACGTTATTTGGGTGGTATTTAGCCAACTAGCTTGCCAAAGCTAATCAACAAATCCCATCGTTAACTATCAAGGGAAGCGGGGCCGTTGGTCAGGTTGGCTCAGAAACTGGCTTTAGACTTCACATAGGCGTGCTAGGTGATCCGTTTTTGTATTTGTTTGGCTGAATACACACCGTTTTTTCAATGGCTAAGAAGACATACGACTTGCTGTTCAAGCTTCTTCTGATCGGAGACTCTGGCGTGGGGAAGACCTGTGTGCTGTTTCGCTTCTCTGACGACGCCTTCAACACAACCTTCATTTCCACCATAGGTAAGACACACATGGGCCACCGGATGCTGTGTTTAACTGGTGTTTGTGGTTTCAAAGCACCGAAGGGTTGACAGCTGGGAGGATCACCCGACCCGTCCTACAGCTGCGAATGGCAGGATTTATTTTGTTAGCCACAATGCTATCAGCGTGTCCTGACGTTAGCTTCATTCCAGGGCCTGCGCTGGCTAGCAGGGAGGCTAATCGTGAAACTTTGGAAGCGTAAACCCGAGTATTCTGGTTACTATTTTGTTATTTTAATGACATAACAGGAATTTGTCTGTGTTCTTCTTGCCACCTGGGGCCGGTAGAACCAGTTTCCTTACCAGACAAATTGCTGTCAAGTTGTATGGCCCTGGAACATGAAGCTAATTTGGCTAGCGGTAGTTCCAGGGCCGTGTTGCTGTTCGTCCACAAAGCCCTGCTCACGTAATTTGAGCTCGTCTATGGCAATCAAAAGTATGGATTTTTGTCAGTTTTTTAAACTCCGCTTTGAAAATACACCGTAGGAGTGACGCTGCTGATTTAGTCATGAGGCTGAAGATGACAATAAGAAAGCAGATAGAAGAACTATAGTCATACCCACTGACGTAGTAACGAGAGAGTTAACATTCCGTAATATAGACATATGCATGTAGAATGTAAAGCCCCACCCTGAAACGATCCATCCGAAGTACTAAGTAGATAGACCAGATGACTTGTAAGTACTGTCATTACCGATGTGTGTAAGTCGTATTTAGAAGTTGATGTCTACCTGATCTTAGACGCAGTATATCCTTCTTGATGTGTAACGTATAATACAGTGAAAAGTTCAGAAATGTGTTGAGCCACATGAAGTAGAAACCACAAGCCCTCAGAATTCCTCCAGCACTTTACTTAATAGTTAAGTATGTACATTGCTAATTGAAAAGGTCATCAAAAAACATAATGACCAACATGAAGTTCCTCTTGAGTTAGCTGTCACATCCCTGGTGTCCGTTTACTCCTGGTGCTTACAGTCAGTACTCACAGTCAGTACTCAGTCATATGAAATGTTTTTCAGAGACACGTTATGCGGACTGTTGGCAGTCTAATGGTTTTTGATTGATTGAGCCTCGATTTGGTAAGTTAGTTTTAAAGGTAATGACAGGTAGATGACTCCTGAGTGGATGCCGAATAACACACAAGGAGACAGTGTTCCCACTTCCCAGTGGCATCTGATGTCGATCAGAGTGTTGAGGTCCTGCATCGGACCAACTCAACGTTAATTCAACATTACGTTTGCATCAAATGTAGTTGATCTCAGCTGTGACACGTGAAGATATTTACAAGCAAAATGACTGCATTTTAATAGTTCTGTAGATTCTTTTTAATTTACTAGTACTTATTATTTCAACCTCTATAGATACAAACAAGGTATGAACACCATGTTCAGGTATGATTTAAAAAAAAAACTTTTCTCACATTTTAAGGTTTTAATATCCATACATCCAGAAGAATGACATAACCCCATGCGGCAGTTCACTGATGAGGTCACAGAAGATTTGCAAGGTGATAGTGAACTTTGTGGAGTACAGATCCTGCAGAGGAAACTCATATTGCTAAATAAGTATTCAAAGGTATTCAACCCTCTACCGTGATAGGTGTGTCGATGGGCCTCCATCTCATTAATAAGTCTATCATAACGAAAATATCAATTATGTGCAGCTGTGTATAGGACGTTTCAGGTTTAAAAGACCAAAGTGGCAGTAGTTCAGTGTTTGCATAAGCACACGTGTTACTACTCCTCAGTGATCAACAGTGCGGTCGTACTCTGGATGTACTGTATCTTTCAGAGGAAGTGATAAACACCTGTTTCACAAAGAGGGGGATATTGTGCTCAACAATCTTTGCAAACAGGGAGTCGATCGCTTACAGATAAATATAGGGTATACATTGTAATTTGATTACATGTTATTTAAAGCGTCGAGCTCACAGCGCTAAGCATAATCCCAGTGCTTAAAATGAAACTGTCCACAATGATTATTGTAACTATCATTTACTCAAGATAGTCTTTCCAACCCGAACTTGCCTGAATCTGTAAGAAAACACTGGAAGAATAATAAATGACGACTATTCTGTTCACGATAGTTGGATGAGGCACGGAGGTGTCAAGTCTGGTAACATTAAAGCTTCAGTCTACACACTGCGTTATCATTCAAACATGATTCAAAACATGATCCTTCTGATAGAACATCATATCAGAACATCACACTCCAGACTTGTCATGGGGGACACACTTCTCCACTTTCTATTGACATTTTAAAGACCAACTTTAATCAAGGACCAAACACAGGGGTGAGTTTAGATGTACATTTACTGTGTACATTTACTGTACACTGTACAGCTTTCTTTCAACAGTGGAAGTCAACAAAGCCTTGGGTTGATTCACATTGTAAAGCTTTCCTGCTCTTTGTTGGTGACTTCCAAGCAGTCTGTCATTTTAAGAGCATTGTTGGAATACAGCCACCACAATCACTGAATCATTATGGGGACTTTCACAGCAGGAAGGTTTTTCCACAATGGCCAGAAACACGAAGGCCTTTAGAAATGAGTGTCAGTGAATACCGATTCCTGAAAATCAAAAGCTTTTTGGAGGTGAGGGTCAGGAACAGATCTGTCAAATGAACCCAAAGACGATCGCAAGACACGATGGCTGCTGAGTCAGCGACTCACAGGACAACAACTTGAGTCAGAACAGATCTCTTACACCTGTGAAGGGAAGAGTTGGATGTGCCCGAGAAACAAGACAAACACAAAGTTACACTGACATCTTCAGCTCCATACATTTAAAGTCACAATATCCCACGTGTTCATTAGTCGCAGGGATTATGTCCTAGCAACAACGTGAGGAGAAAACATCAGGATGAGGGTTCTGGGGCAAGAGTGTGTCCTTTTGACGTGACACGTTCATACCTTTAGAGACACAGATTCAGAGCTGCTCCTCCAAATACACACTGGAAACCCCCTCTCCTCAGCCCCACCATCCTCTGAATGGCCTTCTATCATATTTATTTGAGCTCCTGCATATCCAGAAGGCTTACTGTGAAAAGTTTTGCTCTAAATTTACTTTCCGCACTTTACTTTCCACTGTGACTTCTACATGGAAAAATGCTGGCGATAGATGCAGTGGCATTCGTACATGCGGAAGGAATTAAGAAGAGAAATCGTCCATCCACTAAAACATGGTACTCTGACATGTCTGAATCGACAGTGTGCTGCTATTGAAAGCATCATTTTGTCTGGGGAAGTGTGCCAGGCTTCTCAGTGATTGGGTTAAATTGTGATTGCACAACACATTCTTGATGACTTGCTGGGGCAGCGCACCGAGTCGACAAAGAGGATTCAGTCTGTTTTCACGTTCAGGAAGATGCACGTTGTATGAAATTCCTAATGTCTGTTTGGTGTTTGACGGTGTCCAATGAAGAATAAGGGTGGAGGCATATTTTAGTCCCATCTGTGAAACCTTTATCTTGCTCCTGCTCCACCCCCCCTCCTTTGTGTCCTTTGTATTCCCAGTTATATCTTTATTTCCCATCCTCCCTCTCCCTGGGGTGCACATAGTATTCAGTGAGTCACACTTTGGCACCCACTTCCTTCATTATTCTATGGCTGGGCCCCTCAAACAACACAGCTGTTTCTGTAACTTCTTCTGTTGAACCACAACAACTTCTTACCAAAGTTGAACTGGCTGCTTGATATTTGAAAAGGAACCCCACTCCTCCCCCCAGTCGCCTTGTTTTGTCCTGTATGTGGATCTGATCAGTGATGGTGGTTGCTGATTATGACTTTCTAGGTGCAGAGCAGCGGAGCACTGATCTACAAGACCTTAACCAGCAGCAATTTATGAAAAACATGTCGTGGTTTAGAGATTCTCAACGGAGGAACATGTGCTGATGGACATCAGAAGTCTATAATTGATGTTAAGTCTTAACTATGAATGTTAGATAAGGAGTTTTGGTCTGTTTTATTCATTCCCAGAATTTTCCACATTTACATCATGATCAGTTTACGTGTGTGTGTGTGTGTGTGTGTGTGTGTGTGTGTGTGTGTGTGTGTGTGTGTGTGTGTGTGTGTGAGTGAAATAGTCAGTTTTCCACATAAAATAACGTGACAAGTGGAAGACGAGAGAAATTTGAACTTTATTTTGATTACATTTTGAGCAGCTTCAAAGTATTTAGCACTGAACCAATTTGTCCAATCACTTTCATTTTGTGTGCGTGCGCACTGATGTGCCCGTGGTTCTGTCATGTTATCGTCTCAGTGATGTCCATTTCCCTCCAGACAAACTGTTGATTTGTTGGATGGTTGGACGGTTTCCCTCCCCATCAAGCACTCATCCAGTGTCTGACATTCTAGTTCTTCCAGATGCTGATACGTTTCTCTGTTTTCCAGGAATAGACTTCAAGATCAAAACTGTTGAATTACAAGGAAAGAAGATCAAACTACAGATCTGGTGAGTGGAGCACACTGGAGTCCAGTCTGGACTTGTATCCCGGCAGAAGTGTGTGGAAATCCAACATGTTCGATGACACTCCCTGATGCCCAGAAATATGTGAGAGCAGGAAATGGTCATCAGTCCTTTGGGGTGTGCTGGGGCTGTTGTCATTAAATGGAACTAAACGCACTTTGACTGACACGTTAGTATGAGACATGTTTGTCTTCACCAGCACAAGACGTGATTGTTTGGTGTCGTGTGTATTTGTGTGCGTACACACTCTAGTCTCTCTCTGTCACTAGACGACGTTTGTCCACATCCGTCCATTGGGTCTCTGCCGTCTCTCTCACATCACTAGTTCAGCTCTTCCTGTCCAACTTGATGATGTCAGCAGTTATTCACCGTGCACAGATGTGGTCACACTCACACCTCAAACCTCCTTTTCACACAGATGATGACAGACGGCTGCTGACACGTGTTCATGTATGAGAATGTCATTGTTAGGCTGCAGGCAGATGTCTGGAATTCATGAAGATGACATGAAAACACATCTGTCCCTGTTGACTCAGACACGTCTTTGTATCTTTTCAGCATTTGGAGATGAGCTGTGTGTTCAGTCTTCCTCTGAGTACACAGCAGTTACATAATCTCAACAAACACACGCGTACTCGCCAGTGTAAATGAAAAGTATCAGTAAAATGCTCAGCATTTCATCGCTGCTGGAGTCAGACTGAAGTTAGTTCCTGCTTGTCTCCCAGATACTGCAGCACAACCAACGAGGGTCTGCTCTGTTAGTTTAGTTAATAAAAGGTCAGACTGGTAACAGAGAGGTCTTCATTCAAAGCTGCATTCTCACTGTTCCCCCCTTGTCGCTGCCGCAGACACAAATCATGGCTGTAAACACATGTGGGAGTTGAAAATGTTTCTTTTTTAAACCTTAATTGGATTTAGTTTATACTTTTTCGGTTCTGTCGTGTGCATCTGAATGATGGTGGATGTTGACGTCATTGAACGACGTTGACCCGTTTATAGACGTTTCACAGCCAGTTGGGTGTGTGAAGGTGTGTTTATCCCTCATCTCCTCTGCGTAGGGACACAGCTGGCCAGGAACGGTTCCACACCATCACCACCTCCTACTACAGAGGAGCCATGGGCATCATGCTGGTCTACGACATCACCAACGCTAAGAGCTTTGAAAACATCAGCAAATGGCTGCGTAACATCGATGAGGTGTGTTCGTCAGTCCCAAGTCACTCAACATTTTAAGGATGTTTCCATCGTGTCACGTCAGTCAGCTCGACATGAAAACGACTTGTTTCTACAGTTGTACCTGTTAAATAATGGTTGGGGTTTATTTATTGACCGATTTGATGATCACGTGTGTTCAGATTTACAGTCAAGGAGAATCTTTGTAGTATTTGAGATCAGAGTCCTACCAGGGGTGAAGCACCAGGATGTGATTTGTCTCCAACTGATCATGTCAGCTGAACTCACATTGATGACGAGGTCACGAGTGTCAGACGGGGGGGGGGCTGATGAAGCTGCTTCTCACTCTGTCGTCTGTCCTTCTCTCCAGCATGCGAATGAAGACGTGGAGAGGATGCTGCTAGGCAACAAGTGTGACATGGAGGACAAGAGGGTCGTACCAAAAGCCAAGGGGGAGCAGGTGAGACGGCGTTGTGACGAAACCGTCCACATGATCTGTGGATCATCGATGCTGAAATGTAATTGTCATTGAAAACTCTGATCCAAAGATTCCAAAGTTTGGGAAAAATCAAGCAGTGAAACAGGTTCAATTCCAACTCTCATTCCACTGAAACACACTGGACCATCACGTCCCGCCCAGCGGTCGATGAGGTCAACGCCGGCGTCCTCCAATGAAGGACGTGATACGTTTGTGTCGTACGTCATCGGACAGAAAATCATGGAAGGATCTTTGGTCGTGAACTGATCCACTCTGTCCTCCTTTGGATTGTCGCTATAGCGACTAACGATCAGATCAGATCAAACTGACTGACCGTGAACTACCAGACCAGAATCCCATCTGATCTGTGGGGTGTGGACCGACAGCAGACACCAGACAATCACAATGAGGGCGGAGGGGACGGTGCCGGAACACAGGGGAACTCTGACAGTCAGGTCCGACAGAAGTTTAAAAAGGTGTTTAAGGAAATATTGACGACTGATGGACAAATGAATTGGTAGGTTAGTGGACGACGGGGACCATCGGGGTGTGTGTGTGTGTGTGTGTGTGTGTGTAAAGTAAACATGGATCTGAGCCTCGACGGGGATGTTTGACGTTCTCTCTTGAACACGGTGTTCAGTGTTGGTGGTGTGTGGTCACCTGACGTTTAAAGTACCCTCACCTTTTCATCCAGCTCAAAGGTTTGTTTGGATCCAAGAAGGGGGAGTCGCCCCCTGTGGTGTCCATGGAGTGACTCATCATACGTCACAGACGTCATGAACCATCTCCTCGGTGGTCCTCACTGCTGCTTCCATGGTCAGAACGTCAGCCTCAGACGTGTGTGTGTGTGTGTGTGTAGCTTCTTTAAGAGCTAGAGCCAACACACACACACACACTGGTGCACAGGGGACCAGTGACACCTGAGATCAGCTGCTTTTATTTTTAGACTGGACTTTGAGCGTCATCTGTCGTTCTGACCCCCCTCTCTCTTTCTCCCCCCCCCCCCCCCCCGGTC
>CAAKHB010005421.1:0-10584 GCA_901007665.1 Aeoliscus strigatus
AAGGTGCAGGAGTTTAAGTACTTAGGATCAACAGTGCAGAGTAGTGGAGACTGTGGAAGAGAAGTGAAGAATAGGGTGCAGGCAGGGTGGAACAGCTGGAGAAAAGTGTCAGGAGTGATTTGTGATAGAAGAGTCTCAGCTAAGGTGAAGGGAAAGGTTTACAGGACTGTGGTTAGACCAGCTATGATGTATGGTTTAGAGACACTAGAGATAGGCAGAAGACAGGAGGCAGAGCTGGAGGTGGCAGAGTTAAAGATGCTGAGATTCTCTTTAGGAGTGACCAGGATGGACAGGATTAGGAATGAGGTCATCAGAGGGACAACACAGACAGGAAGGTTAGGAGAAAAAGCTAGAGAGGCTAGATTGAGATGGTTTGGACATGTGCAGAGAATGTTAGAGATGGAGTTGGAGGTAGGAGACAGAGAGGAAGACCAAAGAGGAGGTTTATAGATGCAGTGAGGGAGGACATGGAGGTAGTTGGAGTCCGAGTAGAGGATACAGAGAACAGGGAAAGATGGAAATCGATGATTCGCTGTGGCAACCCCTGAAGAGGGACAAAGCCGAAAGGAGAAGAAGAAGAAGAATTCGTGAGGAAAATAAGTTTACTGACGCCTGACAAAGTTATAAAATGTTCTACTGTTCAGTCTACGGGGTCCAGTCCAGTTTCTGCCCATCAACTACCTAGAATCTTTTAGATATGCTTTAGATCTTCCTGACATTACTTAGAAGTACATATATTATATTATAGTATATAATAATAGCTAGTTATACACTATACTATAATACTAACGTAGTTTACAGCTTCACAGATGTTCAGACGCTCATAAGACCTTGTGAAACCACAGAATCAGTGAGATGAAACGGCGTGTCTTTATTTGTGTTTGGTGTTAAATAACATTTAACTCATCTCTCCTCCTGGTCCAGGTCTCCTCTGCCAACGTCCTCATCGCAGACGAATACCTGAAAGACGCCAACACTCCAGCCGAGATCAGAGACGCATTCACTGAAATCATGGGCGACCTCCTGATGACTCTGCCTGTCGTCACGGTTGCAGGTTACCACTCAGGTCAGAGTTCACAGATCTTCTTTACGAGAACCAAAGCCCCTTTTCCACTGCACAGTTCTACCACGACTCGACCCAACTACTACTCTGCTATTTTACGTTTCCAGCAGGGACGGTACCTGGTACCTGCTGCTCTTTTGGGACCCGCTCTGGCGAGGTTCCACGTGAGCTGAGCCGAGCTGAGCCTGAGCTAAAATGTGGCGTCTACAGACCGCTGGTCACCGATGTGAATTTTCAGAAATGTTTGCCTCCATGTCCTCCATTGTTTATGTATTTGTGTCACCTGTATGACACTGTCACTGCAGTTTCACACAACTGATGCAGTGACATCGAGGAGGGAACTGAAAAGTAACGACACATCATGTCTGGGACCAAAACCCAGTCGAGCCGAGTACTGCTGGAACTGTGTAGTAGAAAGGTGGCATTAGATCACAGGTACTGACACTGAACTTCTGAAAGCTGCGTTTCAGCTGGTCAGTGAACGACTGTTTGACCTTTGACCTTTGCCTCAGTCGGTGTACCTCCTGTTTCAGATATCGGCATCCCGGTTTACTTGTATGAGTTTGCGTATCTCGCTGACATACACAAACAAAACAGACCGGGCTTTGTGAAGGCGGATCACGCAGATGATGTGGGCTTCGTGTTTGGAGGATGTTTCTGGAACGGACACATAAAAATCCTCGGTAAATTATGAGTAAATTGTTACACAGTCAGGATAAATGCAACACAGAACTACTGAAGTAATCACTGTCTAACATAAGGCCTGTCTCATCTCCAGGAAACATCACCAAGGACGATGACAGAGTTTGTAGGACCATGATGACCTACTGGGCCAACTTTGTCCGTTCAGGGTGAGTAAACCCTGGAGGAGCATGACTTGTCTTAAGGTTACTTTCTTTGTTCCAGATCAGCATGAATATACCCCAACGTCAACGTCATGAAACCTCACAAAATGTAATGACACGTATTAAACGTGACCTAGATTATATACTGGATACTTCAAAGAATCAAAACATAATTTTCACTTAAGTCATCATTAAATTAACCAATCTTATCACAAATGACAAGACTGGAAGAGTCACATGTTGTGGTATTTAGTCATTTCATACTCATTTAGTTTTCTATTCAGTTTGCAAGTTAAACCCAAGTGGCAGAAGAACGATATCAGCAGTAAATTGGGAATTATAGATAATGATAAAAAAGAATGATATGCAGTGTGACAATATTGCTGCTAAATGCCTGCATTATAATATTAATAATACTAATAATACAAATACCAATACATGTACAGTAGCAGCACATTCGAAGTGATGCAGCAGAGGTGGTCACAGGTAAAACTACAGAAACATGAAGAGCTGAGGAGCTGTTAGGAGTACTGTTGCAAAACTTCCCATTAGATTTTATATGCTATATGCACATGCATGCAACCATGCACATACTGTAAAATGCTATGTGGTTAAATGAGTATTCAAATGAATTAGACATGAACACAAAAAAGATTTAACCATGAAAACCATGTGATTGTGAAGGGTTGTCATAAATACACGCACATCTGGAATGACACACTCATGAGCTATGATGTCTCATACATGCTGTCCATCAGAGGTTCATCTTGGGTCTGTCTGTCCTCAGCTCCCCCAACGGTCCTGGTCTGCTAAGTTGGCCTCAGTATGACAGACACAAGCAGGAGTACATGGAGCTGGACCTGGTGCAGACTGTGAGACACAGACTGAGGAACGACAGAGTCCATTTTGCCACCATCACCCTCCCTGAGAAGCTGCAGCAGCAGCAGCAGCAGTCAAAAACTGACTGACAAGTGACTTGTGATTTTCATACAAACAGCGTGATCACTTTGAGTTTTATACTGCCGCTCCAGCATTTACTGCTTCTCCTCCAAGTCTTCACTTCTGTGTAAATGTCTTTTCTGAGCTGTATTTGAACATAGCTGTGACCAATGACATCTTGTGATTGTCTCCTGATTAGCTGCCTGTTTGTACATACTGTATCTGCCAATGAAGACACTGAGTGATTAAACACATTAACACCCGGGTCAAAACGAGTGATGGATGGGAGATGCATTGATTTGATTATACCTAGCACTGGAAATGGTCCTAGAATGTTGCAGCTTGTTTATATGAATTCATTTCCTGACTGGTAAGAAACTGGGCCATGGCCATTGAATATTTTAGGAAAAATATCCTGAAATATCCTGTCAAGAAACCGTATGCGGTAACGTCATTGGCTTGTAACAACAAATATAAAAGTTAAATAATAATAATAATAATAATAATAATAATAATAATAATAATAATAATAATAATAATAATAATAATAATAATAAAGTGTTAACCAAGGTAACCAAGTCTGGTCTTCCTTATAAAGGGTCTTCAGCTGGATTCATGTCCGTCAAACGTCGTGTTTGTCCGTCAAACATCGTGCTTTAGGAGAACGTCCGGTTGTTTTCATGCTGACTTGACACTGACAGCACGACGGCCGTGCTCATTGGCTGCGTGTCCGGGTGACGTCAATGGGTTTCCCCCCAGTATCTCGGTCGCCTGGCTTTGCGCATGCGTACTTGCGCTCCAGTTCAGCACAGGAAAAACATACAACGTCGGAGCACAAGTGGCAGCAGCAGCAGCAGCAGCAGCAGTCGTCCCCTCCCTGCTGGGACCCCTCAGGTACGTCCACCTGTCCCTCCGTCAGCATTGGTCATATCGGAGACTCTCTGTATTTGTCACCGTCAAACGCGGCTTTCGAACGCGTAGGGACGATTCAGCTCCTGTCGCAAACCGCCTGTGTAATTTGTATTTCAGTCCTTTCAGCGTGTCTTCGAATCGCTGTGTCGAACGCGGTTTTCCGGAAAACGTGTCTGAGGTCACCTTGTAGCAGCTTTTTACAGGATGTTTATTCACTGCTGCTTCCGAACACCAACACAGGAAAAAACAAGTTGTTTTCTGCTTTTCACCGATGAACTAGCGACTAATGGTGGTTGCCCTCTGCGGACAGTGAACGCCGGACTGCATTCTAAAACTCGGCGGGTTAAGCAGAGTCGGTGTATTTTCAACATTTAAAGACATTTCAAATTAACAGAATTTGTGTGTATTATCTATAATATGTGTACAGTACCACACTGAACACAGACTGAAGAGAAGAGCCTAGATTGTTTTGTAGAGGCTGTAAGAGTATCACCAGCATTGCATACCTTGCATGAATCAAACACAGGGAGAACAAACACCAGTCGTGTTGCAAATGTCTTTGAAATCTACAGACAATCCTGCCTCCCAAAAAACAAAATCACTGTTGAATCAATCATCTGATTCCATGACATTAATAATTACCTCGTGATATTTATTGGAGTAATTGAATTAAATTATCCAAAGGAATGCTGCTGTGCCTCTACGGTGTTGTATCAGTACTTACCTGTGTATTTTACGTTATTTATTGTGTCATTTGTAGTATATTTTGCTTTTGAAGGCCTGAAACAGCACATGAAGGCTATTATATTTTAGGCTTTGACTGGGAAGCAACAAAACACTGTTGTAGTGGAGAAAATCAGAGTGATTTGAGCTTGAAGGTCACAGAGATGTCAGGACATAAGCACTGATTACTCAGGTCCTCTGTGACCTCTTGTTGATTAAATCAAGTCTCATAGTTTCAGTCCACCATTCTCACACGCTGCTTCTCATCTGATTGTGTTGAGGAAAAATCTCACCACCATTGCTTTGGATCCTGTCCCTTTTTTCCCCCACCTAGTGCTACTTTCCAGTTTGTTCTCTGCAAACTGATTTCGACTTGTTTTGCGGCGGTGGAGGACAGATTACATTGTTGCACTGGCCAGTCTCTGCCACACCTTTCTTATCAGCTGTCTGCTACTTCTGCTGAGAAGCTGTCTCCCACTGGGCTGAAACCTACATGTTTTTTTTTTCTCACCTTCTAACTTTAGCATTAGTGCAGGAAGCTGTTAATCCACAATGACTGAAGTTTCAAAAATTCTTTGTGAAAAATGACTTAGATATCGCTGTCAGACCAGTGGTTCCTGGTAGTAGTTGATAAAAGTACTTCCTGACAGCGATAGACGGCATTTCTTTCTGGTATTTAGCTTTTTTATTTGGCTGCACAGCTTCAAATTTCCTATGAAAGCGTTTCGGTACGCCTGTAATAAAATGGTGGTGTTTATTTTGGTGATTTCAACATTCCTGTTTGTTATAATCAAGTCATCCAGAGATCTGTTTGGTGTCAGTGGGAAGAAAAGCAAGCAGTCAGCTGACCAAACAGTTTAGAAACAAGCCCCCAGGTTAGAAAATAAACTGTCTGGGAGCAAACAAGGTGAACGACAACAAGTCATAGGATGGCCAAGAACATCAGTAACTTCAGTCTACAAAAGATGATAAAAATAATATCCAATGAGTACATTATTATTGTCATTCAAGAACCAATGAATGAGTTATTTGTTCACAAACATGTTAGGGCTTGTAAAGCTAATTGGTAGCTGTGACAAATTTGAAGACAAATTTAAATGTGTTCTTCAGTTATGGACTGAAGGTTTGAAGTCCTGCTCAGGTTACTCAGGCTTTCTCGATGCTCGCAGTACATTTTATTTCAGCAGAGTAACTTTTCCAGACATCTCCAGATCAGTTTGTGTTGAAAATGCGATCAGAGATGTGTTGGTTGAAGAAGAGCCAGTAACTGTTGGAGGTGATATGGATACAGGTTCCATGTTCCATGTGAGCTGTTTGCTGTAAACATCCATCAAACAAACACTCTACAAACTTCCTTCATCGGTTTAGGAAGCCAGCTGGGACAAGGAAGCAGCTCTTTGACTTTATTCCACCAGAGGAACACAAAGGTGGCGAGGCAAAGCGAGTGCTTTGGTTTCTGTTACTGAGACGTCCCAGTAGGACGCATCTCCTCTCCACTTACACCAGACCCAAAGGATTGTGGGTCACCGTAGTCCCAGGTTGGATATCGGTTCCTTCACCTTGATAAGTTGAGGAACGCTGCAGCCAGTACTTAGAGACATTGAAAGCAGCACGCTGACGTGCTGAAATTAGATTGTAAGTGTGTGTGACACGAAGGAAAAGCTGATTTATTACGAAGCATTTGCTGCTTTTTGCTCCTAAAGCCAGAGTGGCAGAGATGGATAAGCTGTGGAGCGCTTTTGCAGATGAGTGTACGTAATGATATTTCTTGAAGAGGGTGTGTGTGTGTGTGTGTGTGCGGGGGGGTGGGGGCCTCCAGCACATGTTTGCGAATCACGCCGCATCCACAAGCAAGAGTCTTGTGATGCTGAGAGCTGATAGCAACGATCAGAGATCAGTGAAGCCTCACAGTGTCCGCCCATTTTGTTCTCGTGTGTGTGTGTGTGTGTGTGTTTGATGTCATGTTGGTTTACTGAGTCCTCTTTCGTTTGTGAGCTAGTGTGAGAGTGTGTGTGTAAGCGTGTTTTCTGTGGTCATGGCAGAACGGGCGGACAGGACCCGTCCAATCAGCTGTCAGAATCAAGACGAACTGTTGCTGACTCAGCTCAGCACTTCAGATAAATCTATGAGGCCGGCAACACGAATCGAATGAATTTAGCTTTGAAAATGAAAACAAGCCAAGAGGAGGAGCTGAAGCAGATTAGCTGAGAAGCTGTGTTCCCCTCAGAAGCCCGTGTGGGAGTCAGTCAGCAGTGTCACTGATTTACAGGGTTCTGACCGTGGGAATCTGTTTCAGGTGCGATATCTGAGAGCAGGTGTTTTTCAGCGATGTTGTTCCTGTTTCTTTTGTTGCTGTTTGTTTAGCACAGATGTACAGAAAATAAACTCTAATAGAACTCTATATATACATACATTAAAGGACAGGAAGATTAAAAAGTGTAAAGGGAGGTAACCTTACTGAGGTAAGGTGACAAAAACAGAGCGAGGGTGACGGGAGAACAAAAGTATTCACAATGTTATTGCACTTTTCATTTTTCTTTTTTTTATGGGTTTCTACACATCTCCTCAGATACAATTTCCTTTTTTCGTGTTTGTTCCTTTTTTTTTTTAACAACACTTCCACTCACAGAAGAAATAAAAACACTGTCAACCTCAGATGTTGCCAGTTAATGTGTGTGTAATCAAAGTCAGGGGTCAGCTGGTGAAGTTCTCCTTAACTTTGTGGCGTGACAGACCTCTGTGAGCACTGTGAGAAGCCCAAACGAATCTCTTCTGAACGTTGTTCCCTGTCACGTCAGATGCTGTTTATATTTCGGGACTGACCATTGATGTCTGCTGTCTGTCATGCTAACATTAGCTGCCTGCTAATGTGATTTCTGAGAGCATATAACTCCTGAGACATGTTGGTTTTCTCCTCGTCTGCCTGAGGCGCAGCAGAGTTTCAAACAAGATTATAAAAATGCCACCTGGAGCTATTTTTAAACTTCATGTTGCCTCATTATATACTACAATGGCACAGATGTACACTGCTCTTAAAAAAAAAGATTTCAGTGTGTTTGATTACTGCGCATGAGTCATTTTGTTTGTAGATATTTGAATATCACAGGATAGTTCCCATTCGCGTCTCAATGCTATTCATGTAACAACTACCTTCAACACTGGACGACCCACCTGACCCTCAGTGTTCAGTACATAACTGGAGCAGCGTAAGCTCCAGATGATGAATAACGTTATTTATGGGGCCAGTGGACTGAACCTGTGAACATTAGCATGGAGCTGGCCGAGCTGGAGCAAAAGCTAATGATGGGACTTTCCTCCTCTTTTGTTCACAGATGTGGCAGGTCTGTGAGGTCACTGGATGTGTCCTTGGGGATGTGTGTGTCCAGAGGAAAAACACACACATGTTCCTGCCGAGCACCGAGTAGCTCATCGTGAAACTGAAGGGATTCTTCCTCTCGTCATGGAGCGAGTCGCCGTGGATGACCTCATGGACTTTGAGCTGCCGTCGGGGGCGACGGTCTTCTCCACAGGGCCAGCGTCCTCCGTGGGAGGTCAGCAGCAGCCCTTGCTGCCGGAGCCGATGGCCCCCACCAAGTCCGGCTCACACCCCGACCAGGACGAGGGTGAAAACGACAGCGACGCTACGGAGTCGGCCGACAGTGAAAACGACATGGACCCGCCCTCTCACACGTGGGACCTGAGGAGGTCGTCGTCGTCCTCGGCTCACAGCGGGGAGGACGCTGACGCCGACACGGTGGAGAGGAGGCAGTTCATGAAGACCTACGTGGAGAAAGTCTTTCACGGAAAGTAAGAAGAACTAGAAGAACAACTTTACGTCTACTACTTTACCTAAGATGTCCAGCTCCATCTAATACAACACACACACAAACACACTACAAAACAACAAGCACATGTATGGATTGTCTCTTTGAGCTCAGAGCTCACCAGTTCATCTGTGCTCCTGAATCAGGAGTCCTCTTAGCTTCATGCTTATGTTGTGATTACTGGTGCTGCTGCACCTGCTTTTCTCTACTCACGCTGTTTTCAGCGGTGAGAAACAAGAACTGCACCTGGTATCTGCCTCCTGCAGGGGACATCCGTCACCACTGCTCTTGATTACGGAGGAAACACCTTCTGCCCCTTTCCTGGAAGATCCAATCTCACAGCAGAACTCACATTGTGCTGGAACATAGAAGTAAAACACCCGCTCCTGTTCTGCCAGGACCAGATACTTCACAGTCTTACATGTCCACTGCATTTCATTATTAAGTTACAAGTCAGTTGACAAACATTAATAATCCAGTTTACTTCAGCTCCGACAGTTTCTGTCAGTTTGATATGAATTTATAATAATTATTATTATTAACATACAGTGATGTATTTCAATCTTCCTGTCGAGCACAAACATGTGCAGGCGAAGACACTGACCAGTTGTACGGATGTCGTTTCTGATCATATCTGGCCTTATTTTTATAGCACTTTTGAAAAAGCAAATAGCTTCACCGTAGGCTTTTTACCGGATGATGAATTGATCAGCTTTGCGCTACAAATATTCTCTTTCCACGTCCTGTTTGCAGGGACGACTTTGACCAGGAGGAGAAGGCTCGTTTTGGAGAGCTGTGCGGGGGGGAGAACGGCAAAGGCAGGGAGTGGTTTGCTAAATATGTCAGCGCCCAGGTGAGTACGGGGAATGACGTAGGTGTAATAAAAACTACAGTACATGGAATGAAAAAGAAACACTCCATTAATTGATTTCAGCTGTTGACGTGAATCTGTGTGGACGTGTTCACAGCGCTGCCACTCCAAATGTGTGAGTGAAGCCACCTTCTACAGGCTGGTGCAGTCGTTTGCAGTGGTGCTGTTCGAGTGAGTCCCGAAGATTTCATTGATCCTGCTGTCATATAATATATCATATATTGCTAAAAAAAGGCATATGGACTAAGTATAACATGTTGTACTGCTGCAGTGTTTGTGTAGTTCTTCTTCCAGTGAGCTGTTGTTCAGTTGATCTAAGCTGTGATGTGAATGTTACAGATGTTACCAGATGGATGATTACAGCCCGGCCAAAAACCTCATGACTATGTGTTTCACATACTATTACATCGGTAAGTTTTCTGGCTTTTTGTTCAGCAGAAAGAAAATTAATTGCCAAGAAATGTTAAAAGTAGATGCAAGATGCACAGCCAACAACCGAAATGCTCATAATATTAATATTTTACAGATGTGGACAAAATGTGTGTGACATTCACACGTCAGATATTGTCGGTTTGTCACATGTTGGTCCTCCTCCGGTTGATTACTGGAATGCATGAATGAGCAGACATTGCTGCCGGGTTCAACTGGGAAGAACATGAAGCTGCTTCTGACTCGTCCTTCATCTTGTTAACGAAGCTCCTTGTTTAACCCCTGAACGCTCGGCGGCCACTGGGTGTGGGTTCACTGTGGTGTGACAGCTTTCCGGCTTTCAGGGCCACGAGTCCAGTGCCCAGAGGTCGAACAGGAGGTCGTCAGTCAGAGAGCAGGGTGATCGATGGCTGATGTGTGAAGCTAATATCTGTTTATTTATTTTAACCTCAGTGGCGCTGAAATGTTTAACTTACTATTTCATTGTGTGGATCGATTATCTGGTGTTATAATGGAGATTTTATTTAGTTCTGTTTCATTATTTTATTTTTTTGTTTTTGCTGAGTCACTGCTGAAGCTGGTGACAGTCTGGCAGTGGTTTACACAGTCTGCAGGTTGAGTCACTGTTAAAATCCACACAGCCACAAGGAGCCCGTTGCTTCATCTGCGCTGTTCTACTGATATTTCTATGTTTTTTATTAGAATAAATGTCTGATGAATTGTGTCTGGCTGCTGAGCTGAGTTTGATTGGTTGTTGAGAAACAAATACATAAATAAATGTATAATGTCCAAACCAACCAAAGCTCATGTTTTCCGATCATTTCTCCTGGTTGACATGTTTGTGTGTGTGTGTGTGTGTGTGTGTACAGGAAAGTGCCAGCCGTCTCCCTGGGAGCTGCTGGATCGGAGTGCTCCTCCGGCGGCTCTGGACTCGTACCTGAACAAAGCCAACTCCTGGCTGACGGGGAAGAAGGACGC
>CAAKHB010005423.1:0-12068 GCA_901007665.1 Aeoliscus strigatus
GTACTCACGTCACACCAGCAGTTGATACACTTCATCTCTCCGACCAGCGGGACCCTCGGGTGCCAGTTGTCACTGTTCTGGTAGAAGTTCTTCCCGAACTTACAGTGTCGGGGGGCGTCGGCCTGCATCATGTCCCCGTGCTGGGGGGGTCCGGTCCCGTCCTCGTCTGGACATTCCTTACAGCAGTCTGACGGGCTGCGTCTCACCGGGTGACTGCAGGTCAGCGCCGGACACGTCACCTTCTCGCAGTGGACCTCGCCCGTCGCCCCCTGTGGACAGAACACGCCGTCACTACTTTTCTCCTGACGCGGAAAAAGTACGCTCTGCGTCCCTGGAGGTCAAAGGTCGATCCGTCGGCGGCTCAGGGGAAGTGGGTTTACCTTGCAGGTGCACACGGCACATTTGATGTATCCAAACGGTGGCACGAAGGGATGCCAGGTGGTTCCTGGAGCATGCATCTTCTGGTCTCCTTCAAAGTAACAACCTGAGGACGGAAGGGGGGCGTCCGTCAACGACACGCTCGAGGTGGACAAACACGGGAGGAACGAGAGAAGACGAGAGGAACGAGAGGATGACACACGAAAGAGAAGAGGTCCTTCAAAGATGTTGGGTCTAACCTTGAGGATGTTCTTCCACCTTCTCCGTAGGTTTCGTGTCCTTTGTCTCCTTCCTCTCTGTGACACACAGACATTAGTTCCTCACTGACACAGACACACACACACATACACACACACACACACACACACACACACATCAAACACTCACCGTCACACACAGGACAACATTTGTCTTCAGGCTGGACGCTTCTGGAGCAGCTGAGCGTCGGACAGATCACCGGGTCACAGATCACCGTTTTCTTCTGTAACAGAGACGAGGAAATGTCGGACACAACAGGAGCAGGAACAGGAACAAGAACCCAACAGAACCTGGGAGCCCTGCGTCTCGTACCTGGCAGCTGCAGGAGAAGCAGCGGTCGTAGTTGGGTGTCCAGCGGGAGCCGTGAGCCCGGTGCTGGTTCTCGAAGAAGCAGGTGTGAGGATCCTTCTTCAGCTCCTCTGGGTCCTTCACGAACAGATCGTCAAACTCCGCCTCCTCCACCTCGCCCCTTGTCCCAAACGCGCAGTTGTTCTGCACGTGGACCTGACAACGGAGGACATCGGAGGACATCAGAAAACACTGGAGGACACTGGAGGACATGAGAGGACACAGACGTTGACGTCCCAATCTGCCGTCAGTCCCGTCTGGACTCAGACAGATGGTTGTTTATGTGCTGGAGTTGTTGGACACAGCTGGACGCTGAAATGACTCATAATCTCTACACCTGTGTGTGTGCGTGTGTGTGCGTGTGTGCGTGCATCAGTAAAACGTGCTTTCAGTAACACCATCTGTGTGTTTGTGTGGCAGCTAAGTGAGCGATCACACACTCACACACACACACACACACACACACACCTAGTGTTGTTGAGTCATTTCATGAGCAGTTGTGTTTTATTACCCGCTGACGGGGTCAAAGGTCGCCACGCTGCATCTGCAGTCAAACACCGACGTCGCTTTGTCTTTAAAGCATTTTTTTCTTATTGTTGGCTCAACATCCGTCCTCTGTTCATACGTGTGTGTGTGTGTGTGTGTGTGTACACATACCTGCCCTCTGATTTCTCCCTGTGGGTTCATCTTGGTGCTGACCTGGATGAACGCGGTTCCTTCATCCAGATGTTGCAACAGTTCAACACCGATGTCCTTCAACACACCCTGAGCCTGAGGAGGTAGAAGGAGGATCAGGAGATATGTTGAGAACCCGTAGACGCAGGTGTCTCCTTCGGTCAATCCATCAGCCAATCGGAGGCTGCCGTACCTGTGACCCGTAGAAGCCGGTCAGCAGCCTCCGGTGGGCGGAGCTGCTGTCGTCCATCTCTCCGATCTCGGCGAGCCCGTGCAGGTGAGCGCTGACGGTGAGGTCATCTCCTTTGCTGAGTCCCGTCACCACGATCTCGTAGTGGAGGTGACAGTGTTTGTCCACCGACACCCACACGTGTCCGGAGGCGCCAGTCCTCACTGGGGGCGACACCAGGTACCCCGCTAACGGCGTGGGGAGCTCTGGAGGAGACACACGACGGTCAGAAGGTCACAACTGGAGCCGAAGAACCAACTCAAGAGCTCCGATCCATCCAACCATCTATCAGCTAGCAGGTAGCAGCTCCATTCAAACCATGATGTTGAGTCAACAAAACACATGATAACTGATACGTGTCGTTTCAAGACACTTGGGTCCAATGTGACGAACACATCTGGAGGCTGACATTAGCATGCTAAGGGCCAATTTATGCTTATCCTTACCTGATCCGTACATGTTGGTGTTATAAGTTGTGCTGCGCATGTGCAAAATGGGGGCTACTTCCTGTCTAAAGAATTTACGCCATTTCACATTTAAAAAATGTAAAGAGTACATTATTTTTAGTTCTACTGATTACATGAATACATGTATTGTTACTGTCAATGCATTTTTAGTATTTAAATAAAAATTATTAACTATTTTTACTTTTACTAATTCAATGTGTTTTTGTTGTTATATTTTTCCTAGAATGTTACGACAATTTTTGGGATTTGTTTTACTCATGAGATAAATTATTCCTTGTTTATGTCTAAAATACGGGGCTAATTGTGTCTTTGGAGATCAGACTGTTGACCGGAAGGAGTGTTAACAAATAAAGTAGTGCTGCTGACTGTTTGCATCATGTGATTTCCCCAGCTCTAGGATGCTTGTTGTAGTTAGTGCAGTAACGAGATCTGCTTGCTATTGCTTAAGGTACACGAAGAAAAACATCGAATAATCTCGGAGTGACATTTCTGTCTGAATAACTAAAACTGTCCAAAATGTGATTTTTGACCCAAAAAAATGAGCGGAAAATGATGCTTATCTTGTTGTAGTTAGTGCGCTAACATGGTCCACTCACTTTCAACAACAAAGAAACAAACAAACACACTGAGAACTGGAATAAAACAAACACAGTGGTAAGATTCAACACGGGGGGGACGCAGACAGACAGACGTAGGTCCAACGGAGGGTCGGCTGAACGCGCTCAGCACGTTAGCATGTCCAAACTTATCAGACGGTATGGTCCTCACCATGTCGCGGTGCCTCCAGCCCGCTGTAGGCCAGCGCTCGGATCTGCCCCCTCAGCTCCCCCTCCTGGCTGTGCGCCGTGGCCACGTTGATGAAGAGCTCATTCTGCAGCAGCATGTGGATGTTCCTGGCCTCCAGGCGGCTCCAGCTGCCCACCGCCCGGCCCGCCACCCGGTCGTACTCGGGCGTCAGGTCGTACAGCACTGAGCGCTTGTTGCGCCGCCGCGGCTTCAGCTCGATGGTCAGCCCGACGACGTCGCTGGTGAGCCCGGCGACCTGCACCTGTGTGTGAGTGTTTGTGCTGTTATTGCCGCTAGTCAAGTGGACGTCGCGGTGTCATCAGCGGACCCGTTCGTACCTGGTAGTCCAGCGTGCCGTTGTCATGCAGGTGGAAGATGGCCGAGCCGACGCCTCCCGTCTTCCCCGGAGTTAGAGCGTCACCGCTGGACATCACGCTCTGGATCGCTGCGGGACGGACACACCGTTTAACTCACGAGCCGCACACACACACACGCTGCAAAAATTCAAAACCCTAGGAAAAATATTTCAAATCAAAACGTCCAATTTCTGTTTAAAAATAAATATTTATACTTAAAATTAGACATATACCGGTAAAAGTAACTGGTTTTTAGACAAACTTGACTTGTTTCAAGCAAGTAGAAAATCTGTTATTCAGAAGTAGAAAAGGTGTTTTTTTGTTTTCTTACAAGAAAAACATCTTGATCCACTTGCAGATTTTCTGTTTCATGTGAAACAAGTAAAACATGTTGAAAAAGTTACTTTTTCATGTGATGTGTTTAGTTTTAAGTGTAAGTTTATGGCTAGAATGGAGACACTTTGAGTAGAAATAAGACATATTCTTGGTAAGATTTGTTGTCTTAGTTGATTTTTTGCAGTGCACGCACACACACACGCACTGATGCGCGTACACTCCGACTGCCAGATGAAACAATAATTACCGGCCTGTTCAGCTGAAGTAAGAAAGATGGAGGACGGTTTGATTCCTCCTGCATCCACACAAACATTGTATGTGTGTGTGTGTGTGTGTGTGTGTGTGTGTGTGTGTGTGTGTGTGTGTGTGTGTGTGTGTGAGTGCACGTGTGCATGTGTGTCCAGGGGTTTGACAGAATGAGGTAAGAACCTCTGAGCTTCGAGGAGGGAATGAGAAGTGGATGATGTGAACATGCTGACAGAGAAAAATGATGAAGGGATGAAGTGACGGAGGAGAGAGGTGAAAGGGTGAGCAGGAACCACGTGTGTGTGTTTGGATTCTTCTCACATAACGTCAGTGTGTTCATGTACAGCGCTGGAACACCAGCGTGGACTCACATCCAGCAGACTGCAACTGTGTGTGTGTGTGTGTGTGTGTGTGTGAGGAATGTTGTGGACAGCCCAATCGTCTGTTAAACACACACGTGGTATTTTCACACTTGAACATGGAGGCAGCACGCCCACTTTGAAATGCACTTTCATTGTCTCACACACACACACAGGCACACACACACACACAGGGTTGGTGGACCACCACGTCGAGCAGCATGTCTATAAACCTGGTTTCCACGGCGATCGGACCTGAACGCCAGTATTTCCAGAGCGACAAACAGCCGCAGACCAACACGCACAAACAATCACAGACGCACACACACAAACACACACTCTTCTCAACCACTTACTGTCACATGACTTCCTGCCCGTGATGAACCCGGAGATCTGTTTGGGATCTTGACCCTCAGTCGCCACAGCGATCTCCAGCTGACCGCGGGACAACCAGAAGAGTTCGCGGCTGTTCAGGTCGGACAGCACCTCGGCGAAGTCGGGATCCTGCGTGAGGGGGAACAGTTAGAACAGGGGGGACAATGGGGGGAGGGGGGTCGTGTCCCCTCACAGTCACACAATTAAACCCAGAGCGTCCTTTCATCACTCATCCTCCCTCTTTCCGTCTCTCCACCCTTCTCCGCCGCAGACCGCTAACCACTGACATGTGTGAGGAGTGTGTGTGCCCCCCCTCCCTATTTCCTCTCTCTCATCCCTTCTTCACATCTGTCTCTCCCTCCCTCTCTCTCGCCCCTTCTCACACACTTTCTCTTCTTGTCGTCTCCATCCGTTCTTCATGTCTCAGAGTTGTTTTCTGAGATCAGAGACGACAGGACGAGGACGTGGTGGTCGACCACATCCTGGAGACACACACACACACACACACACACTCAACCATCACTTCCTGTCTCATTCTACAGAACACAAAGTGCTTCGTCACTGTGAAGGAGTGTGTGTGTGAGAAAGTGAATGTATGTGTCTGTCTGGGTGAGCGAGTGTTTGTGTGTGTGTGCATCTGAGTGAATGAATGTGTGAGAGTGTGTGTGTGTCCTCACATGAGCTGTGATGTTGGCTCTGATCTCTCTCAGGACGTGTTGTCTGTAGAGCAGCTGGACCCTGATGGGAACAGCGCCGGGCTCTGAGGAGAGAAACAATGTTTTCTTAACGTGATGAGAACGTCGGCGACCTGTGGCCGCGCCTCCTGAGGCCCCGCCCCTCACCTCTGTGTCTGATGAGGCCTTGGAGGATGAGGATGAAGTGAAGGTTGTTCTCGGTGTCGCTCAGCGTCAGCATGGCGATTCCTCCCATTCCAGCGTTCTCCTTCTCCGACGTCAGCGTGGAGCTGAACGTCTCTGAAATACACATCCCAAGTTCATCCACGTCCCGTGTGTGTGTCTGTGTGTGTCTGTCAGTAACACGCACCAGCAAACAACGCTCTGTGCTTGATGATCTTTCCCTCCACCTCCTCCTGTCGACTCGTTGACGTGCTCACGCTGATTCGCATCTGCTCTGACTGCAGCTGACGGAGGAGAGGCTTCGGAAGGTTCTTCCACACGCCGCAGATCTGACGACGCACACACAGGTGAGACACAAGTACACAGAGTATACACAAAGAGTAGAGAATACACACAGTACACACATGGAGTACAGAATACACACACAGAGTACACAGACTAAGTACAGAATAAACACACTGACTACAGAGTACACATATACACACACTGAGTGCAGAGTACACACACACAGAGTATACACAAAGTACACAGAGTACACATAAAGTACACACACAGAGTATATACAAAGAGTGCACACACACTCCTGTAGCGACGTGTCGGCGTGTCTCAGAGTTCAGGGGTGAACTCATTGTAATTAGCGTCTCTCTGTCTGAGCTGAGCAGTGATGTAACTTATGAAAAATTCTACACACACACACACACACACACACACACACGTGTGTAAAAATAATAACGGGCCAATTGGTGGGACGTGTGTTTCGAGGCTCCTGCCTCACGAGCTGCCAGGAAAACACTGTTTGTCAGGGAGTGATCGATGTGTGTGTGTGTGTGTGTCACATATCACTGACTGATTTATCAGGATGATGTCGGTGTTTTTCATCGTGAATCATTTGATGGCAGCTTCCTCTGATTGTTGATGTTCGCTGCAGCCAGAGCGACTGGTGTTTAGAGAAACATTGTGAATGGAGGAGCTAATGTCCCCCTGTGTGTGTGTGTGTGTGTGTATGTGTGTGTGTGTTTGTTTTTGCGGGCTGAGTTATGGGAGAAGAAGTCAAGAGTTTGAGCAGCGAGTCAGCACATTCATCACGCTGGAACCTCATTTCTCTCTCAGGAAACGCGCCGACACGCACGCACACGTTACAAAAACACAACTAACAGGAGCAAGATGAGATGATTTCCGCCTCAGACGACGTCTTACCATGTCCGAGCGCCCCTGAGGGACTCTGTACTCAAAGGCACTGCTCCCGTCCGAGTCCAAGAACACGATACGGCTCGGACGATCCATTCTGGACAAAAGGAGGACGGTGGTTTAGAAGAAGGAGTGTGTGTGTGTGTGTGTGTGTGTGTGTGTGTGTGGACGAAACAAAGTGGGGAGGGGAGGAGGTGCTGGCGTTTACCGCTGGAACATGATGGAGAAGGTCAGAGAGCTTCTGCTCAGAGAGAAACGGGCCCGAGCAACGCCGCTGGAGCTGGGCAGCCACGAATCCGTCAGCCCCGTCAGCAGCGCAACAAAGTCTGCGGGAGAGGATTTCTTAAACTGTCGTGTTCAACTTGATATGGCTGTAATTAACGGAAATATTCATGTATGTTGTGGCATCACAGACGAAATTCAAATATTAAAAATAAATTCAGATTAATCAAAAATATATTAAATGTAATAAATTAAAAAATAAATAACTCATGAAAACAAAATGGTGTCTGTGATTCGTCAGGGATGCAGGACACGTGCATAGCAACATCTCTGAGAAGGTGTGTGTGTGTGTCCTGCTCACCAGTGCGACTCTCCCTGGGGCCCATGTCCTCCGAGCTCAGGTAGGACCTGTCGTTGTAGGACTTGTGGAGGTCGTCGTCCTTCCCTCGTCCCTTCTCGTGGAAGAAGTCAAAGCTGTCCAGCACGGCGTCCGTCTGCTTCTTGTCGTTTGCGCCTGGAGAAAGACGAAGAGAAGAAGAGTGAGAAGAAGCCGAGGAAGGAGAAGGTGTCCGAGAGCAGAAGAAAACCCCTGTGAGCAGCTGGTTTCTGCTGTTTTACTGTGTGTGTGTGTGTGTATGTGTGTGTGTCAAACACTTGAAAGAACATTCTGACAACGTCTGGAGAACAGATGAGACGAGAACATCAGCCATCTTCCTCTGATGGTATTTGGAGGACGGAGGAGTGGTGAGAACGTCAGACAGGAAGTGACACCAGTGAGAGACTCTACAGTGACCTGCTGCTCCACACACACACACACACACACACAGTCAACTTTCTTCACCACTGACGGACCCCACTAGACTGCTGCTGTTTTTCGTGTTTGGCGCGCACATGCACACACACACGCGCACACACACACGCGCACACACACACACACACACACACACACACACACACACACACACACACACACACACACTCATTCTTTTCTCATTCCCTCACTGCTCCACTCGGCATGCTTGACGGCTTCTGGGCAGCGTCACTCTCACGTCTCCCCACTCAGCAATACTGTATCCTCAGGTGCTCCAGTGTCCACACACACACACACACACACACACAGTAAAACAGCACACACACCACCTTTACTTACACAAACATGCTTGCTGGTTTTGTGCCAGCACAAAGACAAACACACTCAACCTTTTTCTTAAAAACTTGACCGCAAAACACAAAGTCCAGCTCTGTCCAACTCTTGACACACACACACACACACACGCTGCAGTGTTGTCCCTGTGATGGGGCCACAGTACTTTACCTCTACTTTCCATTCCATTACCAGACAGAGTCAAAACACACAATCTCCTGGATAACAACACTGCATGAGCACCCAGTGTGTGTGTGTGTGTCCCAGTTGACAACAGGTACGTTCAGCTGCAGTTGACTGGAAAATCAATTGACCTGTTTATTGTGTTCGACAGCTGTTTTCAGATGAACCAGCTGTTGGAGGAGAAACAGCAGTGTGTGTGTGTGTGTGTGTGTGTGTGTGTGTGTTACCTTTCGGGCAGCTCCTGCAGCAGTGTCCCGGCAGCAGGACGGGATCGTCACAGTCCGGGTCGGGACAATCCTGCTTGATGTTCTTACAGTTCACCTTCCCAAACACTTTCCCACGCCGACTCTTTTGCTACACGATAACAGAACACACACACACACGTTATTCTATGTTACTGCACTATGTGTGTGTGTGTGTGTGCGAGGGGATCAAACCTACGGGTTCACAGTAGCACTGGACACAGTGCATGATGCCGAAGGGCTCGCCCAGGTCCGGGTGCCACGTGTCCTCCAGGGAGTAGAAGCGACCTCCGAACGAACATCCTGCAGCACAAACAGTGGTTACAGGACGTCTGACTGACACACACACAGAGTAACGGCTGAATGATGCAGCAGTTTCTGCACTGGATGTCCACACATCACAGACTCCTGATGATTTCACATCTGCAGTTTAAAAAAAACAAATCCTGTAGAGAACACGTATGTACTGATGCTCACACACACACACACAACCTGGTTCACATTATTCCTTCATTAAAGTGAAACACACATTAAACAGAGACACTCATGTCTGTGAACATAAATCTACTGAAAGCAGCAAATCCTGTGAGGAAAGTCAGTGTACCACACACACACACACACACACACAAACAAGAAAAGACACACAATCTCTCTCTCACCAGTTGTGAGACGCACCAGTTGTGACTCATGTGGTGTGAGTGGAGGAAACGTGTAACTGACAGTAAATCTCCGGCAGTAAAAGTGGAGTTCTGGCGGAATCCAAAGATTCGAGCAGTGGAAGAGGAGTTGGAGCTGAACTCGGGTCAGAACCTCCGCCAACCAAACCCCGTGTGACTTCTCCGCCTCTCCACCAACACACCACCTCCACTCCACCGGGTGGGGGCGGCGATGTTCCACCGGATTCTCACGGAGAAAACACCCATTCTAAAACGGAGCCGAACGGACGCTCGTGTCTGTGTGAGTCGTTAAAAACATCCGACTCGGTTCTGTCGTGCGACTCGACGCCGCTGTGGAGGAAACTTCCACATTTGCCCCGTTTCCAAACGGTTAGTCAGTGACTGTGCAGGTGCGCGCGGCACGTTACCTGACAAGCCTTTGGCCGGAAGCGGCTCGCGCTCGGACTGGATCGGCAGCGCGGGAGACTTGAGTCGGGAAGCGGCTCCGGCGGCGTGCAGCCACACGCAGCTCAACGCGCACAGCACGCAGCGGAACACGCGCGTATACTGCATCCCAAAGCTGCTGCTGCGTCTTCTTCTTCTTCTTCTTCTTCTCGCCCTTCTGTGCGTACGTTCTTCTGAACGTATGTGCGTCCGTCCGTCCGTGCGTCAGGGTCAGCGCAGTGGCAGCAGCCTTCTCTCGCTCCGGGTCCCTTCTCCTTTATAACCCGCTGCCCTGACAGCTCGGAGCGGCCACCGGCTGGGAGGGGGCGGGGGGAGGGTGTGTGTGTGTGTGTGTGTGTGTTTGGGGGGAGGTCACACAAACACACACACACCTCAGTGTGCTCCAGGGTTTTGGTTCTAGTTTGGTTCTTTCTCCAGATGAACTCAGTTGTGACTTTGAGTCAGTTTCTCTCTTGATTGGACAGAAACTGTTGATCCACTGGGGAATAAAAGACATGAGCAGAGTCCTGAGCAGAAGGAGGTACAAGAATCTGATAGAACACAGAGGAGCACAGAGAAGATCACAGGAGCACAGAGAAGATCACAGGCGAAGAAAGAGAAGAACAGAGGACAGTGAAATTCAACAGCAGCCCACATGTAAACAGCCAGTATATAGTATCAGTATTAAGTATTAGTGTTCACAGCAGGAAAGTGTGTGTGTTTTCATTAAAACGGCCTATCAGTCACATGATCACCACAACAATTTTCCTCCAGGCTTCTTGTTGTGTGTGTGGAGATCAATGAGCTGCTGCCCCGGGCTGCTGATGGAGGTCAGAGGTCAGTGGCGGAGCAAGCAGCTGACCTGAAGAGAGAGAGAGGACGGGAGGGAGGGAGGGAGGGAGAGAGAGAGAGAGAGAGAGAGAGAGAGAGAGACACCTGTAGTGCGACCAACGTTTTCTCTCATTGTCTCAACACGTTTGTGTTCTGATGGAGATACATGCAGTGTGTGTGTGTGTGTGTGCGTGTGTGTCCCTTCAGCCACCCCCCCCCCCACACACACACACATCTGTTGAGTCTTGTTGGACGTGTATTGACTCCTGACGTGTTGTAAAGAATCCACATGTCCAGGCGATGACGTTGATTGAGATGTGATTCCACCACACGCCTGATTCCTGTGACAGGCGTCGCCACGGTTACCGAGTGTGCAACATTACATTGTATGCGTGTATGTGTGTGTGTTTGTGTGTAGAATGTGAGTAAAGTATAGTGTTTAACCCTTTGGGCTCCAGAGCCCGCCCCATAGACAGTGGAGGAGACACACACACACACACACACACACACACACATTCACACACACAGACAAACACATACAGATACAGACTCAACACACACACAAATAACAGATCAGTTCAGTTTCTGACACACAGATAAACACACACACACACACATACACACACACACACAGACAAACACATACAGAGACACATACACATACAGACTCAACACACACATAAAATAACAGATCAGTTCAGTTTCTGACACACAGATGCACACATACACATACACACACTCACTAAGGAAAAGTCAGACGTGTGAAACAGAATCCGTTGAGAGGTGTTGCTTTAATGCATGTGTCATATGCGTGTGTGTGAGAGAGTGAGTGTGTGTGTGTGTGTGTGTGTGTGTGTGTGTTGGGGGGGCGCGACTTCCATCACTTCCATGCGGGTGTGCGGATTCACGCCCCCTCCGCTCGCGCGCGCGCACACACACACACACACCGCCGTGAGTCCATGATGGCGATGATGATGGTCTGTTAACACTCCATGATCGGGTGATAACGGCGCTTTTCTCCCACACATACATTCATTCATTCATTCATTCATTCATTAGGCTGCAGACTGCCCCCCCCCCACACACACACAGTTTGTGTATTGGAGGCGTCCCGCTCACGTCTGATTCCAAACTGATTCAATAAGTTAAACAGCGTCAGTGACGTCATCACTCCGGTGTCCACAAAACGGACGCTCTTGTCGGTTCGGTGGAATCTGATCTGAACGGGTTCCACGTGCACAAAGAAAAGTTTCATTTATTTTACAAAACACCCGCAGACGCCGACCAGTGACGTCACACGCAGCGGATCGATTGTCTGTTTGAATACCTGCAAAGAATGTTCGATTTCACATCATACATGATTCTCTGCGATCCTCGGAGGAGTGTGTGTGTATGTGTGTGTGTGTGTGTGTGTGTGTGTGTGTGTGTGTGTGTGTGTGTGTGTGTGTGTGAGCGCGCGCGTGCGTGAGAGCGAGAAAGAGAGGTGCG
>CAAKHB010005423.1:14308-24877 GCA_901007665.1 Aeoliscus strigatus
GGCCCAATGCTCAGATAGAAAACATTCATACGTATTTACAAGTAAATAACACACACACACACACACACACACACACACAAATCTATCTATCCATCCATCCATCCATCTATCTATCTAATAACAACAAGAACAAGAATAAGAATGGTGTGTCAACGCACAAACTGGTTCACAGACAAACAACCAGTATCTTGACAATGAGAAGCATCAGTACGCGGCAGAAGAGGAACATGGGACCTACTTTCTGCCAAAACTCCACGTCGTCTTGTGCTTCTTGTCACACTGGTTGAGGTTTGGATGGAACACGTCCTCTAACGTTTTCAACATTCGTCCACCATTTGTTCCCACCAGCCGCGAACTTTAGCGTCAGCTAGCTGTAGCACAGACATATATGGCGAATTTTAGCCACAGCTAGTGTTATCATCAGCTAGCTCTAGCGACAGCTAGCTTTAGCTTTAGGGTTCTTCTATGAAAGCATGCCAAATATCATGTTGATTTTTTGTGCTTTTGCATTAATTTAAAAAAATCTGAAATTCACTTCTGCGCCAACATTTTTTTCCACTGGCGTCATTACGTCAGTACAGAAACGTCACAAGGGAGGAGTCAGAAAAGTAATCGTCATTTTTAACCAGACGTTTTTAAAATGATCTTTCAAACAACCACACGGAATTCAAAGATTTTTTTTGATGTATTACGGTGTTGTTTTAAGTTCTTCATTTATTGACTTATTTGTTTTTACACTGTGCTTGTGAATGTAAAGTCCCCCCTCCATCCCGCAGGGGGCGCTGCTGGGCCTCTAATATGAAACACAACCACCCTCACAGACGTCAATGAAGTAAATTATCCAGGTAAAACCATAGACATACTGTATATACAGGTAAAACTGTCTTGTGTCCAGAACTTTGATCAGACTGAAAATCCTTTCGTCACTTTTCACATTTGGGATTATAGAGTGACGTAAAATAAGTACATTTGTGTTGCCATGACAATCATATGACACAGTAATAGTAGTTTTGTTATCAACTGGTACTAAATTACTACCAGTATTAGCAGTAGTATAACTGTATGTTTATTCAAGGTTGTTCTTTTTGTTCTGGTGTGAAGTGGAGCAGCTGCCATGAATGAATCGTGCACCAGAAGTGGGTTAGTGCTGTTAGCCTGCTGCCTCTGTTTGCACTCAGGTCCAGTCAGTCATTAACTTGATCAAACAGGAGCCCACGCACTCCTACTCCTCTTACTCTCCTTTCAGAGTTTACTCCTGCTGTAGTTTACTCCATCATCCATCCAGACGGGAGGCAGCAGACTGGTGTTTCCACTCAGGATCCTGTAAGCCTGTCAGTGTGTTCACACAGAACATGTGATTTCAGCTGACGATCTGTACCTGTGACCTGCAGCATCACAGAAAGTAAAGATGGAGGCCGACCGAGCCCAGCTGAGCGCCATCATGCACCCAGGGACGGGTTATGGCTTATAACAGTGAGTTTGACATGTCGTCTCTGAGACTCTCTGTGCTGTGACTTAATGAGGTGTAAAGGTACGACGTGACATCATCTGACTACTTTTACTGCTTTCACACATGGTACGTATGATAATGTCACTTATCAGGAGCAAACGACGACATTATCGTTCAAGGAGCGTCTGTAGGTACATAAGTACGAACGCAGGTTGATAGTGTTCAGCTTTAGAAGCCAGAATACCAGTGTGTGTGTGTGTGTGTGTGTGTGTGTGTGTGTGTGTGTGTGTGTGTGTGAATTATTAACAACCTGCCAGTTTATGGAAATGTGCAGGATGTGCTGTTAACTGCGCTGAGTCAAAGTTGACACAAGGAATCACATTACAACACAAAGAAAAGATCTGCAGTCAGCTGGACACTCCTCCACTGCAAAAATCTTACTAAAAGTCTTACTAACAATATTTGTCTGATTTCTACTCAAAATGTCTACTTTCTAGTTAAAATACTTACTTGTTTTTTGGCAATTTTATTACAAGCAAATTTTCACTAAATAAAGTAGTTAAAGTACTTAAAGAAGTGTTTTTTTGTTTTTTGACACTCAGCAAAATCTTTCATTTGCAGATATTTAGATTGCAGATGTTTATTTCAAGTGACAATTCAATGAAAAATGTCTAAAAAGAAGTTACATTTACAGGTGATGTGTCTTATTTTAAGTGTAAAGAGATTTCATGACGAGAAAGGAGACGTTTTGATTGAAAATAAGACACGTATTCGATTTTGAGTTTTTGCAGTGTCTCTGCTGCTGCTGCAGGACTTCTCCTGCTGCTGTGCACAGGAGTGTTCTCCTCCCAGCCGCCCCCGGTCCAGGCCCGACCCTTGGATTTCTGGTGCAACTACCACGTCAGGAGAGACATGGAGAGAAGGACTGAAGAGTTGAATAAGGACATGGTGAAGGACACAGTCAGACACAGTCACACCACTGTGTGTGTCAGTGTGTGCGTGACACAGACGTGTTTGTGTGCTCAGGTGGACTGCGTGGGCTCGGATGTACTGCACTTCCCAGTACCGTCCCCACGTGTGTCGGTGCGTGCGTCAGAATGGGCAAATAAAAGTGTAAGTTATCCCAAACAGCAGGTCCTCTCCGTTTCCTCCTTGGACCCTGTGGCGCCCACTGCTGGCTGGAGTTGGTCACTGAGAGCCTCTCCATCAATAAGGATCAGAGCTTCTGTCTGCGGACGGAAACAGGAGACGAACGTGGTTCACCACTTCATTTTATACAATTCATCCATTCACAGTCTTTAGGACGAGAAAAATGGAGCCGTCCATCCAGAGGCAGACGATGTCTTTTGTCTCATCTTTCCTCTCCTCTCCAGCTGGTCCAGAGGTGGGCAGAGGTGAGCGGGGCCCTCCAGCTCCTGCGTGGGGGCGTGCAGGCGTCAGGAGACCACAGCTTGTCTCAGTGTCAGAGTTCGTTGTTGAGGAAGCTGGAGCATCAGGTCACAGCGTACCTGCTCATAGTCAACCACCTCCACCTGCAGGTAACACACCCACGGCCAGAGGGACGTAGACGTGTTCACACCGCTGACTCGTTTCTCTGACTCTTTCCAGAGCGACTCGCTTCCGTCTCCGTTGGAGGTGGAGAGCCATCAGAGCCGCCTGAGCTCGGTGCTGGAGCTGTTCAGGAGGCTTCTGCAGGGGAAGCTGGAGCGGCTGGCTGTCGACCTCCAGGACACCATGTGCAGTGCGCGACACACACGACCTCAGGGTGTTGTGTAAGGACTCGTGTAAGGGACTCGCATCAGGGACTCAAATGACTCGTGTCAGGGACTCGCGTCAGAGCTCAGGTGACTCATGTCAGGGACTTGAGTGGCTGCCGTCTGGTTCACAGGCTCACTGATGCTCCGCACTGACTTGATGTGGATGAGCAGGTCGACTGTGAGGAAGAAGTGTGTGACTGTCCAGCACAGAGGACAATCTGTCTGTTCAGGACTCACATGCTTCAGATGGAATAGGATCAATGGACCAGGAAATCAGTGACCTGCTGCGTCTGTCAGGAGAACACTCGCTCCTTCGGACAGGAACAACTCACTTGTTGGATGAAAACCGTTCTACTGAACACTGGGGCTGTGGCGCCCTCTGCAGGCGCTGGCTGGGAAGTACAGTCTGATGGGGTGGAGGTGTGTCCCCGATAACAAATCATTTCAAGACACGTTCAAATGTTGACTGTTGATACCTAACCGTGTCAGCGTCTTGATAGGAATCCTGCGTTTGGAGAATTGTTTTGTTTTGATTGGAACATTTGAACTAAAGGTTCATTCATAGATTTTTTTGTTTGTTGTCAAATCTCCAAATCTTATCTATTATTTCATGTTCAAGGAGGAATGTAGACTGTGTGTGTGTGTTTTTGTGTGTGTGTGTGTGTGAGAGAGAGAGAGAGAGAGAGAGGGAGGGAGCAGTGAAAGTTTGTATGACAAATCTGACTTTTCATTTTATTTGTACATATTACTTGTATCAGTGTGTACATATATTTTCATACTACTTATATTACATACTGTCTCACTAACATGTTGTTAGTGTTTAGAAAAGACCTTCAGTGTCTGTCGTATTTATTGGAGTGTAGAACTGAACAGGTCCTTCATTCATTCATTCGTACATACTGGTTCCAGTGGTAACTTTCACAAATCAGTAAATGAGTTGTTTGAGGTAACGGAGTAAAGGAAGTTGTTTTTCATTGCATTCACTGGATAACAAAATGTTTTATTTAATATTACGTAGTTATTATTTCTCATTATTACAGTGGGCAATGGGCGCTGTCGCAGTTAATCTGCTATTACTACCTTCTCGGTTTGAGACACTGGTAAATACTGTTTCTGAACACGGGGGATGGTATAAATAGGAAATGCATCCAATCTGGTTTGGTCGTGGCTCAAAGAACTCTACGGCACCTGTTCAAAATTCTGGCTCCAAAAGCAGTTTAACAGCATGAACTGGTTAAAACATGTGTTTATCCACAGCACCATGACATCCGATACAGGTGCGCTGATGTGTGAGGACAGAAGTGGAGATCGCTCGTCAGTGGTGGTGATGTTATCATCAGACACTAGTTCATGGTTCAGTTGTCCTGATCTGTAGTCTGTAGAAAAGTACTTTAGAAAAGAAGGAAACAACTTTTTGCGTATGGAGCGACATCTGCGTTATTCTCCGAGTGGCTGCATGTTTGTGATTTCACCTCTGGACCAGGGGACATGTTCTCGCTTCTGACACCAGCGTACGTAAAAGACGCATCTCGTACTTACGAGATCTTTACTCGTAATTTCGAGATCCAGATGTCGTAATTGTTTTTTTTAATCCAGAGAATGCAATGCGCTTCCGTAGAAGATTAAACCAGTGAGGACGAAGAAAAAAAAATTGGGGATTTTGCAGAGCTCTGATTAGTCCATTGGACGCGATCACGTGATGGCGTCAGCCCCAGCAGGAGTTCTGCTGGAAGCACGGGACCCGGCAGGAGCCTGAATACTCGTTAAGCTCGATATGTGCGGGCAGACACAGGAAACGGTACTCAGAACACTGGAGATATGTCCATGTTCCGCCCATAGCACCGGGTTCTGTTGGTAGATTCTGAAGGAATGGACTCTGAAAACCGGAGGGCGTTTGCCCCCACAACCTAACACGCTTCGAGTTTTCAAGCGCGCTCTTTTATTTTGGAAGAAATAGCAGGAAGTGCTTGTTGTGAATGTCGGAACTTGCTGTACGCCGGTCACATGACGTTCACTACAGCAGCAGGTTCGCAGGAGTCGCTGGACTTTACTCGACTGGAAACATGTGACAGGACGCCGCTTCAGCTCGGAGACAATGTTTTTATCTCTCAACTTTGAAGCAAAAGCACATATTCCCGCCTGTGCTACGTAACTAGCTGGGTATGGTCGTTACTAAAGCGGCCGCTCATCACCGATCGATCAACCTCCGCCTCCACGGAGGGAACGGCTCCTCTCAGCTGCCGTCTCGACTCGCCGCAGAATCTTCCTGACAACTTGGAGGAAGTTGTGAAGCTGCAGGATGTCGGAGCGGACCCCTCTCCTCCACTACCGCCTCTCCACCAGCGTCAATGAGTCCGAGCCGCGGCGCCCTCCGGCCGGCCAGGTGGCTTCGCGGCGCCCCGGCGGCAGCCCCCGGAGCCCCGGCTCCAGCCCGCCGGCGCAGCCCCAGAAACTGTCCACGTTCTTCGGGGTGGTGATCCCCACGCTGCTGTCCATGCTCAGTGTGGTGGTGTTCCTGCGGATCGGTGAGTGCTGCTGCTGCTGAGCCGGTTCACAGTGGAGAACTTGGGTCTCATGTTCTCAACTGGAACCGGAGGTACCTGATGTGCTCGAAGGACGAGCACCTGAGCAAGTTTCAGAATGTTGGTTTCACCGTCAACGAACATTCTCCACAGAAGATCAGTTTGTCAGCAAAACATAAACATGATGAATGTGACATGGTGGATATGAGATAATGGTTATTAGAGGATTCATGAATGCACAGTGAGTCGTAGTATGATAAATGAAGAAAACTGACAAACTGAATTCAAACATGAAACTCTGAAGACGTTTGATTGAACGTAGAATTGAAACTGCAAGTTGACTTTCTCCTGAAGCTGCTCTGTGGACCTCTGATCTGCTGTCAGTTCACCTCCTCCAGACACAAACAGGTTCAAACACCGTGATGTGGATTATTTCGGTTGTTCATCCACCTCAGGGAGAGAATGACAGCAAACAACCGTCTCCTGTCAGTCAGACATTCTCAGATTGACACCGAGAGCCTCAACAATGTAAACTGAACAAATGAATGCTCAAGCATTGATTGTGGAGGTCAGAGGTGAACTCAGTCACTGCTCTGTTTTCTCATGAGTGTTAAGCCAGATAAGGTGATTAGACAAAGTGAAAGTTTTACCTTTCTACTGTCAAAGTGTAACATTCACCGTGACAACGGATGCACAGAAACATGGGACATTTTTCTTTTCCTTCTGTTCTGGTTCTTTGTGCGTTGAGCTGTGTGTTTTCCTCCGGTTACACTGCTGCGTTGTTTTCCAGCTCCCTCTTGTTGCCCTCCCACCCCTGGTCTCGTGAGATGTCAGCTGCTGTGCACTGGACACATACACACACACACACACACACACACACACACACACACACACACACACACACACACACACATACATATCACTCACACAATGCTCTCTCACACATACACACACACACAGAAGTTTTATTTTGGTCAATAACCTCTTCATTCATTAGAAACAGCGTCAGTCAGTGATGACGAGGACGCTGGTGGATGATTGGACTTTACAATCAATGTACAACTGCTGAGTGTGTAGTAGTGATATGTGTAAAATGTTGCTGACATGGTGCAAAGTGATTATTGTTTGGTCTCACGCTTTGATTGGATGCTTGTGATACACACACACACACACACACACACACACACACACACACACACACACACACACACACACACACACACACACACACACACACACACACACAGTGGTTTGAGAGATTCTAGGTACTGTTCTTGGTGAGCGATGTAGTTCTGTGGTACTTTCAGAACGTTCAGGACTGTGTAGAAGAGGAGAAGAGTTTTGAATCGGTTCTACATTTGACTGATTCATTTTTGGGTAAAGAAGCTCGTGCTGTCAGGACACGAGCAGCCTGTGGACCAGATGAAGGGTCTTCACAGACTGATTGACCTAATCACGAGGACCTGCAGTACCCCAACGTAGAGATTACTACTGCGTAGACTGCTTTTTCACGTCGACGTGTTCTCGCGAGCCTTGAATTGTCTCGCGAAAGGAAAGACATTTTTCAATTGAACGTGACACTGCGTTTTATTTTGAAAGCAACAAACCGGAAGCAGTGTTCGTGCGCACGGAACCTCCCGCCGGTGAGTTTTGTCGCGCTGCGGCGGAGGAGTCCGGCAGATGTGAAACGAAGCGGAGACGCGGAGTGACCGACGCCGCCCGGCACCGACCGGCACCGACAGATAGGACAGGTAGGCTCGTGACGTCACGTGCTGCTCCAGGTGAGTCGGACCCGGATCAGGTTGGGTCAGGTTCGAAGACGCTTCAATCCGGTTCGTCTCCAAACGAGTTGGAAGTGAATCGCTAAACATGAAACCGCTATGTCCGTTAACGTGCAGTCGGTAACGGAGAAACTGGCACGTGACGTCAGCGGGAAGAACATTTTCTCCAGAAGAGAGGAAGAAGAAGGGAAGAGAGAGACTATACTTCCCCAAGTTTACAGAAACAGGAGTGGAGGAGGAGAAGGAGAGATGGAGGGAAGAGAAGGAAAGATTGAGGAAAGGACAAACTGTTGAGAAGTTTCTTTCTGCTGCTGAATGAAACTTCAGATGATTGAGATGAACGTTATTGATCCGAGTGGATGTGATTGGTTGGTGCTGATCTCATCACACACACACACACACACACACACACACTTCTGCTCACACTGATCTGCAGCTAATAGAGCTAATTGTAGAGTGTTGAGTGTGTGTGTGTGTGTGTGTGAATGAGTGGGGGGATGTGCCCCCCTCAGCTGAGCATTCATCTCCATCACCTTCTGTTGTTTCCTGTGTATTTCCTTTGTTCCTCATGTAGAACATGGTTGGAACGTGTGAGCACATCAAGTGTTGAAAAGGTTAATGTGAGTGCGTGTAGCTGATAGTGTGAAATATGTGTGATCAGCAGCTTCAGTATCTGTGTGTGTGTGTGTGTCTGTCTGTGTGTGCGTATCAAGTGGTGGTGGTGCGCGCTCACCTTTGAACTTTGACCTGTGCTTATCCTCTACAGCTTGTTCAGGAGGAGCAGACATGTCTGTCCTCACACAACTGAGTCTGCTGCTGTGGAAGAACCTGACCTACAGACGACGACAGACGGTCAGTGACACACACTGACCTACAGACGATGACAAACGGTCAGTCACACACACTGACCTACAGACAACAGTCAGTGAAACACACACACACTGACTTACTGACGACGACAGACAGTCAGTGACACACACACACTGACCTACAGACGACGACAGGCGGTCAGTGACACACACACACACACACTGACCTACAGATGGTCAGTGACACACACACTGACCAACAGACGGTCAGTGACACACACACACACACACAGACCAACAGACAACGACAGATGGTCAGTGAACCACACACACACACTGACCTACAGACGACGACAGACGGTCAGTGACACACACACACACACACACACACACTGACCTACAGACGACAGTCAGTGAAACACACACACACACACACTGACCTACAGACGGTCAGTGACACACACACACTGACCCACAGACAGTCAGTGACACACACACTGACCTACAGACGGTCAGTGAACCACACACAAACACACACTGACCTACAGACGACGACAGATGGTCAGTGAACCACACACACACACACACTGACCTACAGACGACGACAGATGGTCAGTGAACCACACACACACTGACCTACAGACGACGACAGACGGTCAGTGACACACACACACTGACCTACAGACGGTCAGTGAACCACACACAAACACACACACACTGACCTACAGACGACGACAGATGGTCAGTGAACCACACACACACACACACTGACCTACAGACGACGACAGACGGTCAGTGACACACACGCACACACACTGACCTACAGACGACAGTCAGTGCAACACACACACACTGACTTACTGACGACGACAGACGGTCAGTGACACACACACTGACCTACAGACGACGATAGATGGTCAGTGACACACACGCACACACACACTGACCTACAGACGAAGACAGATGGTCAGAGACACACACACACTGACCTACAGACGAAGACAGACGGTCACGTGACACACACACACTGACCTACAGACGACGACAGACGGTCAGTGAACCACACACACACACACACTGACCTACATACGACAACAGACGGTCAGTGACACACACACTGACCTACAGACGACGACAGACGGTCAGTGACACACACACGCACACTGACCTACAGACGGTCAGTGACACACACACACTGACCTACAGACGACGACAGACGGTCAGTGACAGACAGACACACTCACTGACCTACAGACGAGGAAATACGGTCAGTGACACACACACTCACTGACTTACAGACGACAACAGACGGTCAGTGAACCACACACACACACTGACCTACAGACGACGACAGATGGTCAGTGAACCAGACACACACACACACTGACCTACAGACGACGACAGACGGTCAGTGACACACACACACTGACCTACAGATGACGACAGACGGTCAGTGACACACACTCACTGACCTACAGACGAGGAAAGACGGTCAGTGACACACACACTCACTGACTTACAGACGACAACAGACGGTCAGTGACACACACACACTGACCTACAGACGACGACAGACGGTCAGTGACAGACACACACACTCACTGACTTACAGACGATGACAGTCAGTGACACACACACACACACGACCTACAGATGACGACAGACGGTCAGTGAACCACACACACACTGACCTACAGACGACGACAGACGGTCAGTGAACCACACACACACTGACCTACAGACGACGACAGACTGTCAGTGACACACACAAACACACACACTGACCTACAGACGGTCAGTGAACCCCCCCACACACTGAACTACAGACGGTCAGTGAACCACACACACACACACTGACCTACAGACGGTCAGTGAACCACACACACACACACACACACACTGAACTACAGACGCCAGTGAAACACACACACACACTGACCTACAGACAGTCAGTGAACCACACGTACAC
Source organism: Aeoliscus strigatus (assembly GCA_901007665.1). NCBI lineage: Eukaryota > Metazoa > Chordata > Actinopteri > Syngnathiformes > Centriscidae > Aeoliscus > Aeoliscus strigatus. The sequence goes on from CAAKHB010005423.1 coordinate 24,597, forward strand.
TGACCTACAGACAACGACAGACGGTCAGTGACCCCCCCCCCCACACACACACACACTGACCTACAGACAGTCTTTTGGATTGGGAGTTAATTGATTGATTGGTTTGTTAATCAGTCACATGTGAACCTCGGCCCCTCCTGATGTCAGATTGTGGTTCAGTGAACTGTATTTGAACAGATCAGCCTTATTGTCTCAGTTCATTGTGTGTGTGTGTGTGTGTGTGTGTGTGTGTGTGTGTGTGTGTGTGTGTGTGTGTGTGTGTTATCTGTGTGTGTGTGTGT
>CAAKHB010005423.1:46494-67273 GCA_901007665.1 Aeoliscus strigatus
TGATGTCACAGGCAGCAGCAGAACGATTAGGTTCCGTTTCCGATCGGTCAGGTTCGGTTCGGGTGACTCACCCGAGCAGCAGCGGCAGCAGCACGTGCCAGCAGAGAAGCAGCGGAAGTCATTGAGAAGTTTCTGAACTTCAACATGTCACAACTGACTTGAACTGAGCCAAAGTCCGAAGAGGAGCGAGGGACGTCACGTCACTCAAATCCCGCGAGAATTCAGGCAGTGCTGCGTGAGTGTGTGTGTGATTAAAGTCAAATGATGTTTTTCTTTGTGAAAAGCTCCAGGCAGCTCGTGAACATCGACATTCAATAATAATAATAATTCTTCAGTGTAAATACTAATTATCTCGGCTTCTTCTGGAACGGAAGGGCGAGCTGTGACGTCACTGTCGTACAGGAAGTGAACTGCCGCGGAGCGTCCGCTGTATGAACTCCAGTCAACATGTTGACGGTGTTACGGGTGTCGGTTCGGCGGCAGCTCTGGAGGACGGTTCGCGGTAACGGGTCACTTCTGGTTCTGGAGGCCGCGAACCACAGCGGGTGGAAATCCAACGGAACCGGTCAGAGCTGCACGGTGGATCCGAACCGGGAGGAGGAGTTCGTGTTTGTGGACTGGACAGGTAAGACCGGTACCGGTAGTAGTAGTAGTAGTTGTGGTAGTAGTAGAAGAAGTACTAGTAGTAGTAGTAGTTGTAGTTGTGGTAGTAGTAGAAGAAGTACTAGTAGTAGTAGTGGTTGTAGTATTAGCAGTCGTAGTAGTGGTAGCAGTAGTAGCATTAGTGCTTTAGGCTCCAGAACCGTCACTGTGTTTCCTGCGCGTCTCAGACCCTCCGGACCTGAGCCTTTCTCCTGAGCAGCAGCAGAAGAAGGTGTCTCCTGAGCAGCAGCAGAAGAAGTCTCCTGAGCAGCAGATGAGAGCTCTGGAGCACCAGCTCCAGGTCCTGAGGACAGTGGGTTTTCAGGAAAACAAGCCCAGCTCCCTGATCCAGTTTCACGATGTAGACTTCCCTCTGGACTCCAGCCTCGTGGACTCCAAGAGGAAGAAGAAGGTGAAGAAAAGTGAGCACAAGATCTACGGGAGTCCAGACCCATCGGAGCCCACCAGCCCCACCTGCTGCTCGGGCTGCGGTGTCGTGCTGCACTGCAGCGCTGCCGACCTCCCGGGTTACCTGCCGAGCGAGAAGTTGAAGGTCCTGGTGTCGGAGGAGCGTCTTCGTGGCGCCACCTGCCAGCGCTGCCACCTGCTGACCCACCACCGCCGGGCTCTGAGTGTCCACATGTCCCAGGACCAGTACCGGGACGTGGTGCGGCAGATCCGGCCCAAGACGGGGCTGGTTCTGCTGGTCGTGGATCTTTTCGACGTTCCCGACTCCATTGTCCCCGACCTGCCAGACCTGGTGGGGGCCAACAAGAACATCGTCGTCCTCGGCAACAAAATCGACCTCCTCCCTGCCGACGCGCCCAACTACCTGCAGCGAGTCAAACGGCAGCTCTCCAGGTACTGTCGGGACGCCGGATTGGCCGGACAGATGACGGACGTCCACCTGATCAGCGCGAAGACGGGCTTCGGCGTGGAGGCTCTGATCTCCAGCCTGCAGAGGTCCTGGAGGTACAAAGGTGACGTGTACCTGGTGGGGAGCGCCAACGCTGGGAAGTCCACGCTCTTCAACGTGCTGCTGCAGTCGGACTTCTGCAAGTCCGCAGCATCCGAGCTGGTCCACAGAGCCACCATCTCCCCGTGGCCAGGTGAGCGCCCGCTGCTTCCTGCCAGGTGAGCGCCACCTGATCACCTGACCCACTGTCAATCCCCCCACCACTCCCCACCTCCCGCCCAGGGACCACGCTCAACCTGCTCAGGTTCCCCATCGTCAACCCCACGCCACTCAGGATGCTGCGCCGCCACCGCCGCCTGGGCGCAGATTCCCAGCAGACAGAGGGCGAGCTGTCGGCCGAAGAGCGGCGGCAGCTGCACGACCTCAGCCGCCACGGACACCTAGTGGGTATGAGAGGGGGCGGGGCCACAAACACCAGTCTGCATCCAGGTTCAGGGGGGTGCGGGCCGCTCTCACACACACACACACACACACACACACGTGTTTGCGTTCAGGTCGCGTGGGCAGGACGTTCACGGCCGGAGGTGGAGCCAGACGCCAGGCGGTGCACTTTGACCCTGACAGTTTGTCTTTTGGCGAGGACGAAGACGGAGAGATAATGACGACGACGACGACAGGTGAAGACTCTGATTGGTCGATTGCTGTGGTGTCATCGGTGACCTCTGACCTCTGCCCACAGGTCGGAGCGACTGGACGGAGCCGTTTACCTACAACGAGCTGAAGGACGCACACTGGCTGTTCGACACCCCGGGAGTGATGAAGGACAGAGACGTGAGTGTGTGTGAGTGTGAGTTGTACTCATGTACCCCACAGCAGTTTGTTGTGTGTAATGACTGTAAACAACCGTTTCTTAACAGGTTCTAAGTCTGCTGACCGAACAGGAAGTGAGGTCGGTTGTTCCCACCCACGCCGTCGTTCCACGGACATTTGTCTTGAAGCCCAGTTCCAGTTTGTTCGTCGGCGCTCTGGCGAGAATCGACTTCTTGGAGGTAACAACACTCAACGCTAGCGTTAGCATTGTTAGCATACTCCTGCTGAAAACACACCTGATGTCGGCGTGTAACTGCTCGTTGTCACCTCTCAGGGGGCGGGGTCCTGCTGGTTTTCCGTCATGGCGTCCAGTCGTGTTCCGGTTCACGTGACCAGCTTGAAGAAAGCTGACGCCATGTATAAAAAACATGGTGGTGGCGAGCTGCTGGGGGTGAGCTGTGAAGTCGCATGACCTTCACCGTGAGAAGCACGGGGATGAACGAGTGTGTGTCGTCCAGGTGCCGATGGGGGGGGCGGAGCGAATGAAGGCCTTCCCAGCGCTGACCTCTCAGGAGGTGCGTCTGGAGGGCCGAGGTCACCTGGAGGCGGCTGCTGACATCACACTGTCGAGCACAGGTGAGCGCAGCAGTCCACACGGGTGTGTGAGAGGGTGTCAGTTGTATCCATGGCAACCTGCGTGTGTCCTCAGGCTGGGTGGCGGTGACGGCGGCAGCGGCAGGCGAGCAGCTGCTGCTGAGGGTTCACGGCCCAGAAGCTGCAGGTTTCAGCGTGAGGATGCCGCCGCTGCTGCCTCATGTGGTCGCTCTGAAGGGGGCTCGCGTCCGCAGGTCTGCCACCTATAAACCCCCCAACATGGTGGGTCTGCTGGGGGGCGGCCTGTCGGAGGAGGGGGCCAGGAGCCTGCAGCTGCTGAAGAAGAAGAGGAAGTGAAGATGGACAGGAGGGCGTCAGCAGCGGCGGTGTGTCCGACCATGATGGCGGCTGCCGTGTGGATTTGTTGACCTGCAGATTCCAGAACGTCCAGCAGGGCGACAGAAATTTGTTGCAGAGATGCCTGTCCGTCTGTCTCCTGTTGGTCCATCAGCTCCCTCATTGGCTACTCGCTATGACGAGTGACATCGAATGCTGCCCCCCTCCCCTCACTCATTGAACCGCGATGGACGATGTCACACTGGTGCAGGTCAGACATCGGTCGAAAACAAGTCTGTGAGTGCCTGTGACGTCGTCGTCCGTCACGTTCTGTGCATCGTAGAGAAATCGACTGACAAACAGTTTTAAAAAAATGTTTATTTGAAAAGGGAAGAAAAGTTACAAATACATTTGATGTCACATGATGTGTCATGTGATCAGAGCACTCACCTGATGGTCACGCCCCCTCACATAGTAAAACTGTGACCTGCGATGACCTTTGATGTTTTTTATTTCATTCGCTGACGCTTGATGGTCCAAACAGGAAGTACAACGAACGTCTGAACCACTTTGGCTTCAAATGGGGTTTATTGCACAAATACTTTGACAGCTGAAGCTTCCAGAAGCTCATCCACCGGCGGTGCGAAGGAAGCTACGATGTCGCCAGGCACGGCTCGTTAACACACGGTTAGAAGAGAAAAAAAAATGGTGACCGGTGATTGTCCACGCAACTTGTAAAAGACTTGATTCATGTGTGTGTTACGAATGACGACGGCCTCCACAGTGTTTTCATGAGTCATGTGACACAGAGGCTCAGGCGCTGGCCGGGGGCCCGAACACCCCACCTGGACCAGTGTGTCTCCATGGACACAGGTGTCCTCAGTGCCCCGGGGTGGCGTCCATGTAGTACACGTTGACCAGGTGGCGGTTGAGGTGGCGCCGGTACTCGGCCTCCAGGGGGAAGGTGCGGTCGCAGAAGATGCACATGTGACTCTTGAGCTCCGTGGGCGTTGGGATTTCGTCCGTGGGGGTCTCGGGGTCGTTGGCCATCTTGCCCGATGCAGCGGCGTTCCCGTTGAGGCCAGAGTCATCGCTGCCCTCCGACGCGCTGTCGCTGATGTCACTTCCTCCTTCGTGGCTGCTGTGGATTCCTTCATCCTCCTCTGCCTCCACCTCCTTCTGGCTGTGGGTGCGAGGGGACGGCGGTGAGGAGGGTTTGGCCAACGCCGGCGGAGGGGAGTCCTCCATAGGAATGGGCGTGTCCTGGCCCAGAGCCTCCGTCGGCTGGTCCGTGATTGGCTGTGGTGTTGTGGGGAGGGGGGGGGCAGTCTGAGACGGCGGCTCGTGGTGGAGTCCCGCGGTGGCCGACGGAGCAGAGCTGTCCGGTTCTGGACTGGGGGACTTCCTGTTGGACTTCCTGGTCTTCTTCACAGACAGAGGTGTTGTCTCCTCCTTCTCACCAGCACCCGTCTTCAGGCGCCGCACCTTCACTGGCGTCTCTGGAGGACATTTGGTGGACAGATCCAACGCCTCAGCTGCTCTCCTCTTCCCCGCTTGCGGACCGTCGAGCTGCCCTGCCTTCTTCGGCCCAGACCTCCTGGTCTTGTTTAGACTCTTGCTTTCTGTGGATTCAGCAGACTCCTCTACTGGCACCGGGCTGATTTGTGGCTCGTCGGCCGCCGTCTTCTTCACCCGTCTCTTGGATTTGTGATCGCTCTTGGGCTCAGACTTCCTCTCCATCTTCCTCTGGCCCTTCTTGTCCTCCTTGGACACCTTCTCAGGGACGGCGTTGGACTTCCTGTGGGCGTTCCCGCTTTTGACGGACAGGTTGATCACTCCTTGCAGCTCGTCCCCGTCCTCCGCATCCACGTCCTCCCCTGCACTGGAGGACGTCTCCAGCTTGTTGGCGCTGGTTTCCTCGGCGCCGTCGGCCTTCTTCACTCTCAGTTTGACCTTTGACACATCCAGGGTGACGTTGCAGCCCGCGTGCCGGGACTTGATGTGGTACTGCAGGTTGCACTTCTTGGAGGCGGCGTACTTGCAGAGGGGGCACAGGAACTGCCGAGGGTTCAGGTGCAGCTCCACGTGCTTCTTGAAGTTGCTGCGGTCTGCCGTCTTGTACTCGCAGTATGGACACGCCAGCGGTTTGGGGCCGTTGTGGACCTGCCGGGCGTGACGGGTCACCTCGTGCTGGTTGGCCGCCAGGTAGTTACAGCTCTCGCACTTGAAAGGACGCTCACCTACACAGAGGTCAGAGGTCATAATGCAGCAGTGGGTGGGGCTCGTACAGGTCAGATGTCAGTCAGGAGACGGACAAACTCGGGTGGACACAGGACAGGACGAACACAGGAGGGACACACGACGGGGGACGCACACATGACTGGACACACACAGTGGACTGGACACAGGAAGTGACACCATGTTCACAAACAACTTTACCATTGGCCTCCCATATTGACAGCGTTAGTGAACAAACAGAACTGCGGTGAGTTAAAGGAAGGAACACACAACCACCTCCACCATCAGTCAGTCAGGTTCATTGGAACCACCGATCCCAAAACAACTCAGCCTCGTGCTTTTATTGTGAAGGTCGAGTGGCTGATCCTTCCTGTGTAGCACCTGCGTACCTGAGTGAGTCCTCATGTGACGGGTCAGGTGTGTTTTCTGTGAGCTGGAGTAGTCGCAGTACGGACACTGGAATGGGCGTATGCCTGTACAGACAGACACACAGCCACTGTTGGTACGATGACCACTGCTGAGCCTCGGGGGGCCTCGTGTATGCTCACCTGTGTGCGTGCGGATGTGCTGGATGTAGTTGCTCTTGCGGTCAGAGAAGTAGGAACACTGGCTGCAGGTGTGCAGTTTGCTGGGGAAGTGGTTGCGCAGGTGTTTCCTCCAGTGGTACTGACTGACGGTGGTGTACGCGCACAGCGTGCACTTGAACACTCTGCCAGAGAGCACACGCGTCAGCGTGTGAGCACATGCGTGTGTGTGTGTGTGTGTGAGAGAGCGTGCGTGCGTGTATGAACGCATGTATGTGACAGTGTGTGAGCGTGTGTGTGTGTGCGTGCGTCACCTGTGGTCATCGCCCTCCTTGCTGTGGTGTTTCAGGTGTGAGATGTAATGGTCGTAGCGGTTGGTGTTGTAGCCGCACCGCACGCATCGGATCAGCCCTTTACTGTCGCTGGGGGCAACCGCCGCTTCGCCGCCGGCCCCTGCCGGTGCCGCGTCATCCTCCTTGGCCTGGGTCTTGTTGCGGCCCTCCACCCGGTTCACCACTATCATCTTGCTGACGGCGTGCGTGCTCAGGTGTTCCACGAGCTGCTGCTCATTCTCCGCCTGGAAGTGACACGGCTTGCAGTGCAGCGGCTTCCTCTTCTTCACACCCTCCATGCCGCTGGGCTTGTTTTTGGCCGCCAACTGAGAAGTTCTGGCGCCGCTGGGCGGGCGGGGCTGCGAGCTCGCCGACAGGTCTTCTGCGTTGTTCTTCTCATCTTCTTTCTCCGTGGTGTTTTCCACAGTCGCAGTGAGAACGCCTGCAGCCGGGGACTCGGGATACTCCACGATGCAGACCTCTTTCTGGTTGTCATAGCTGTACCTGAACACACACACACACACACACACACACAGATACCTTATTGTCTCTCCAGAGAGAAATTCACAGGTGAGGTGGGAGTGTGTGTGCGTTTGTGCATGCGCAGGGGTTCACACCAGAGCCGTTCCTCACCTGATGATGTTCTCGTCCTCACTGTCGGAGTAAGCACACCCCACCGTCTTCAGCTCCATCATCTCCTTCTCGTCTGCCACGCTTCCGTCCCCGCTTCCGTCCCCGCTGCCGCCCTCCGCTGCCGCCACGTTGGCCAGCATCACCAGCTGAGGTGCAGGCGGATTCCTGGGCATGTCGCTGAGGCTCTGACCGTCCTCCATCAAAGACACGCTGACCGGGAACATCTCCACGGAGAACACTGCCTCAGCAGCCATGTTGGCTTCAGTTCCTCCACACCTGCTGGGGGCGGGGGGCGAGTAATCTATTACTAAATAATCCACTATTGTAATTAAACTAATTAAACGTAAGTAACGTAATATTATGGGATTATGTAATGGGATGACTGTGGCAAAACAGTTTTTTATATCATAGTTACTTTCCCAAAATATTTGTGAGCTAAAAATGTCTGAATTTTAGAAAAACAACGATGTTGCAGATTGATGACTCAGGATGCACCAAAACAAGCATGGCGGGGGCCAAAGAAAAAACAGCGACTGCGTTTGATAGCTGGAAATCCATCTCCTCTAAATCAAAGAATATTGTGGTCCGTTGTACGTTCTGTGCAGGAAACAAAACTTTTTCGACCACCAACATATCCACGTTGAGCCTTTTCAAATACTTGACAGGGCAGCACAGTCCCAGCACTCACAAACGGGAGTGGAGTTTGTTTCTGACAACAGGAGCTACATGGGTGTAACTTCACTGGATAAACAAAGACGGTAGAAAGAAACAAAGCTGCTCTGGCTCGCAAAAGAGTCAGAGGCAGACACACTTTGGATGTGATAACAACATGGAAGCTGTTCTCACAGCGTTGAGTAGCCCCAAAGTCAAACTGAGATGTGTGAAGGATGGAGCGAGGAGAGAAACTGAAGGCCAAGCTAGTAATTACTTTTGAAGCAAAGTTATGGAGTAGTCAGAAGTTGGATTAGTTTTCTGGCATCATACCAACAACACTGGTTAGCGGGTGGCTATCGGTCTCTATCAGTCTCTGGAGTGTTTGCTGAGGTGTATTTGTCAAATGTTCTGTTCTCCTTCCAGTGGCAGATGTTTGTCCACGTGATCAAATCTGTGTCGTCACTGAACCTGTGTCCGCCATTTTGAAACAGCACCACTGCGTCGACAGCGACTGGAAAACTTGACCACCTCCGTGAAACTTTCCCCAAACTTCACGTGACCCGTGACTTCATCCCACTGACTAATCAGACGGATTTACGTTCAAAACACGAGCGGTTCTCCTCAAACCCGATGGAATATTCACATTTGTCACAAGTTAGACAATCTTCAGTCCGATTAAAAAGTAACTTCTACCGAACGGGAGCGACTGGAACTGACGGTGGGCTGTCTGTTACCGGATGGAACTCACACGTTGAATGTGACGTGATTTTTTCATTTTCACCAAAGTTCGTTAGCGTAAGTTTCACATCAGGTTTGACAAACGGGAGGGTCTGGTGTCTGTGTTTTAAGAGAGAAAGACTGATTGGAGCGGGACCGGAGTGTTAGCCATGGTCCTGATCAGCCCCGGACAGCGCCTTCTTCTCCGACTCACCGCCTCCATTTTCTAAACTACCACCAACTTTCAGCGGCTCCGCGGCGACTCTGTGTTGCGCTGCGCTTCACTTTCTGCCCGACACCCCACCGCCGCCAGCGATCTCACTCACCGACTCAGAGCTTTAACCGAGTTTGCGTCTGTTTTCTGCCGCTTCTGACTTCGGAGAACTGCGAAGAAAGAAATACGAAGAAGTTTCCGCACATTCCAGCACACGACGTACGCTGGTGACGTCAGGACGTCGTGGTGCCGTGGTGAACTGGTTCTTTTATTTTAAAAGTTCAAGTTAATTCCGGATATTGTAATTCACTGCACTCATACACACATTTATATATATCATAACCAAGTGTTTTATTAGTTATTTGCCACACATGTGGAGTAGCGTGTGCGTGTCATATAAACACTGACATATTAATGTATTGTTCCCATAAAGTGAAAACCACTAAGAACATTTTAATATGAGCTGTAAGAAGATCGCTGACTGGATGGTTCTGCTGAGTGTTGGTTCGAGGCGAATGGAACGTTCTACGGACACAAGATGGAGCAGCAGTGAGGTTCCGAGGCTCTGAGATGGACAATCGTGGTTTCATCATATGACAGTCACATGTTTCTTTCAGCTGATAATTCTTTTCGATTCGTTGTTCTCACATTCGGTCACAAACTTCAGCTTATCAGCTTTCTTAAGCTTTTATTTTGACATCGTTACTGGATCGGAAGTGGATGTGTTGGTTTGCAGTGTCTCAGTGAAACATCGGCAGCGCCAACAAATGTCTGCGGCTCCAGCTGCCGCGTTCTTCGCCACGTCCGTCCGACCGAGCAGCTTCTGGGCGTTTGTTTGTAGTTGTATACTTCAGTTGTCCGAGCCGCTCGGAACGGAACCAGTTAACAAACTTCGACGAACTTAGACCCTCGTCACTTCCCCGTGCTGTTAGCGTCGTGTGCTAAGCTAACGCAGTGACAGCACTCGGACTGGATGCGTCATGTACTCCGCCGCGTTCCGACACGTTTCTCTCTGAAGTGGAGTGGACCTCGGCACCAGAACCACGAAACGTCTGTCAGAGTCAAAATGGAGGCAGGGGGTGAAAGCTAGCGGCTCCGTCCCGTCCCGGTCGTAGAACATTCGGTTCTGTGCTTCAACATGTCCGGAGACTCGTCCGCCAGCTTCAGTTTCCTGCACCGGACATGTAAGTTGCTGGTGCTGCTGTGTCTGCTGCACATCTCCGTCACCGTCTTCTTCTACGTCCGCTCCCTGGACCTTCGGTTCGCCTTTGTCCAGAACCAGCAGTCCCAGAACCACATCCCCATCGAGCCGAGCCCGCTCATAGGCTCCAGCCCCGTCCTCCAGCTCGAACCGAAGCAGGTCGACACCCAGAGGGAGCAGGACGAGGAGCCGCAGCACTTGGAGAGATGTCCGGACACATCCCCGCTGCTCGGTAAGACCCGGGTCCACCGGAGAACGGTTCTGATGGTTCTGTGATCATTTGGGATCAAAATACACACGCACAGGCCCGCACGCACTCATTCACAGCTGTAAGGTTTGATTGACAGCTGCAGGGGCGTGTCCACAGGAGGCGTGTTAGTGTTTGACAGTCTGTGCATTGATTATTGATCATTCCATGTTGACAAATAGTGAGTTAAGTTTCAGGAAAGTTTAGTTCAAACAGTTAAAAACAGGAAACAATGGGTGAATATTAACGAGGTTGTGCAGGGACTCTGATTGGTCGGTGGTGAAGTCCAGTCAGAAATTAGCTGGTTCTGTCAGAGTCCAACTTCTCTTGTTTTTCCACGTCAGCTCATTGGACCAATCAGAGTGTCCTCGGACGTCCCACCTCCCCTGTCAGGGTCAGCTGTCTCCTCCTGATTGGCTGATGTCTGCTCCACACCTGGTCTTGGTCCCTGTGAGGAGTCAGCTGTCCGAGGACAGTGTCCAGCTGTGCTGACTCCAGCACACGAAGCCCACAGCTGTCTGTTCTGACATGGCTTTGACGTGGTTCTGTGTGTGTGCGCACACACATGTGTATGGAACATATTTGTGTCTTTGTGACAACTGTCTGAAGTTGTCATGTTGACATTTGACTGTCAGAGTGACACGTCGGCCTGGTTCTTCTGTTGCATTTCTGTGTGTGTGTGCGCACACACGCATGTCCTGTGCAGCTGTATGTGTGTGTGTAACTGTGTGTGCATCCTGTGTAATGGTGTGTGTGTGTTTCAGTGGGGCCCCTGCGGGTGGAGTTCAACACTCCGGTCAGCATGGAGCAGATAAAGAAGGACAACCCTGAGCTGCAGCCCGGTGGACGTTTCCGGCCCAAATGCTGCAAGTCGCTGCAGAAAGTCGCTGTCATCATACCGTTCCGCAAACGAGACGAACACCTGAAGTACTGGTTGTTCTACCTACACCCCGTCCTGCAGCGCCAGCAGCTGGACTACGGAGTCTACGTCATCAACCAGGTACGTCAGCCTGACGTCTGCAGTCTTCTCCTTGTGTTTGCTTGTGAAACAAGATGATGAAAAGCCACATTTGAGAACTGAAACACAAATTAGGAACTTTACTGTGTGTGTGTGCACTAACTTCTTCTTCTGCTGAATGTTCTGACTCTCATTTTTTTCTTCCCTCTTGTCTGTCTTTTCCTCTTCTCCTCCATCATGGTTTCCTCCTGTATGCTCTTGTTCTCCACCCTCCATGTCTGACCAATGGCTGATGTCACTGGAGCTGTCACTGGACACGCCCCCTGCTGGTTCTCAGCCAGTAGCAGATGAGGGTCAAACTGGTAATTTGGGCTTCTTCTTCTTCTTCTTCTTCTTCTCCTCCTCCTTCGTCTTCTTCTCCTCTGCTATCGTTGTCCTTGGGGTGTGAGGAGATGATGACAAATGTCCAGCTATGAAACAAGAGCAGCCCCTCCATCTGCACCTGAGAGCTCCACCCAGGGGCTGTTGCCTAGCAACCTGTGTTGAGTCTGAGGAGAAGTGTGACGTTTTATCCCTCAGAGGTGTCAAAGGTCACACAGCTGATCTCAGGCCGTCAACGCCTCCTGCCACACTCATGTCAGCTGATTGTCGCCGCCACCTGTGAACATGGAACAGGAAGCTCTGGAACAGTATTAGCTTAGCAACAGGCTAGTGCTCATAACCTCCCTCACCGTGACACTAGCGTCAGTCTGCAGAGGTCACCCAAAGTCACAGCAACCAATACATACAGCTTTCTGCGACACGTGACCAGAGCTGGTGTTCAGAGCGTCTGAATGTGCACACCATCTTAGACTGTGTGTGTGTGTGTGTGTGTGTGTGTGTGTGTGTGTGTGTCAGGATGGAGATGAGATCTTCAACCGAGCCAAGCTACTGAACGTGGGCTACATGGAGGCTCTGAAGGACTACGACTATGACTGCTTCGTCTTCAGCGACGTCGACCTGATCCCCATGGACGACCGCAACACCTACAGGTGTTTCAGCCAGCCCAGACACCTGTCTGTGTCCATGGACAAGTTCGGCTTCAGGTGTGTGTGTGTGTGTGTGTGTGTGTCTCAAAGTGCTGAGTGTGACACCACAAAGGAAGCAATCTGCAGCAGCTGTCAGGCACTTCCTGAGTTCCTGTTTCCTACACACATGCCTCATCCCAGACCAACATGTAAAAAACAGAAGCACTGAACTCACTCACACGTTTAGTCAGAACAAGTTATCAGTCTCTGTCAGGTTCCTATGGTAACTTGTCGCGTGTTCAGGTTACCGTACAATCAGTACTTCGGAGGCGTGTCCTCAATGAGCAAACAACAGTTCCTGAAAATCAATGGGTTCCCCAACAACTACTGGGGCTGGGGTGGGGAGGACGACGACATCTATAACAGGTACGACCTCCATCACCTGACCTGACCTCCATCACCTGACCCCTCCTGAGATTTGTCTGTCTGTGGTCCAGGCTGGCGTCTAAAGGAATGTCCATCTCACGGCCAAACAGTGAGGTTGGAAAATGCCGGATGATTCGACATGAGCGAGACAAACAAAACGAGCCGAATCCTCAGAGGTAGGACGACCTCTGACTTCTTGTTGAAGTGTGAAACAGGAAGTGACATCAATCCTCCTCCATGTCTGTCCACAGGTTCGACCGCATCGCTCACACCAGAGACACCATGAACAAGGACGGGATCAACTCGCTGTCGTACCGCGTGGTGACAGTCGACCGCTTTGACCTGTTTACCAAGGTCACGGTGGACATTGGGAAACCATGACGACGGGACAACGGGATGCAGTCAAAAAACCTTGCTGCCTTTGACACTTGAATATTGACGCCGTGCTGGACTGAACATCAGCTCATTTGTTTGTACAAGATGAGCGGAGGTTGTTTGTTGGGCGGGGCCTCGGCCTCTGATTGGACGGCTGCGACCAATCAGATGCCTTCATCGGTCTCATCGGGCGGCAGGCTTGTACAGGCTTCAGACGTGTGTTTTCAGTGTGTTTCTATGCGTGTCCAAATGTCCAGAATGCGACTGATGTCGTTGTAGAACCAAAGATGATTATTGATAAATTGTTTCATTGTTTCAACAGCTGTTTGTGGATGGATCAGCTGATCATCAAATGATTCATGATCGGTTGGGGAAGAATCTGAGAGGTCGTTTGTCATCGAGTCAGAAACAGGTTTCACTGCTTCACTTCCTGTTTCTGATGTGTTTGTGTGACCTCTGACCCTCACAAACTAAATCAGCTGTGTGTGTGTGTGTGTGTGTGTGAGACAGTGTTAAATGTTGGTTTACCTGCAGACCAAAGTGGGACTGAATCACCTGTAAATGAATGAATCTGACTCCAAGGACCCATGTCTCCTTTGTGACCTGTGTCAGCAGCTCACCTGTGACATCAGAGCTCCACCTACTGTCCAATCACTTGGCGGCATGCTCAATCACTTCACGTTGAGCATGGGTTCAACTACTGGGGGAGGCAGAGCCTGTAACTGATGACCATGTGATGAAAATAAAAGTTGATTTGAGTGAAATGGTCCTCTGGATCATTGGACAGCCAGTCACATGACCTCCTATATTGGGACTTATGTTTGATTAGCTGATGTTCCTGTGGACTGCTGTACGTTAAGTACCTGTAAACCACCATACACTAACTACCTGTTGACTACATTTGGACAGACAACAGTAAGCTAACTACCTCTTGACTTTCTGTGGACCAACTTGCGCTAACTACCTGTGGACCACTGTATGCTAACTACCTGTAAACCACCGTACACTAACTACCTGTTGACAACCGTATGCTAACTACCTCTTGACTTTCTGTGGACCAACTTGTGCTAACTACCTGTGGACCACTGTATGCTAACTACCTGTAAACCACCGTACACTAACTACCTGTTGACAACCGTATGCTAACTACCTCTTGACTAGCTGTGGACCAACTTGTGCTACCTACCTGTGGACTACTGTGCGCTCACTACACATCCAAAACAAAAGCAAGCAGTTGTTCTATCAACAATCTCAAGCTAACTTCCTGTGAACTATGTAAAGCTGCGGCTAATGAAGGAAAACCAGAGCGACCTGTTTTCTCGCTCGGCACAGCTTGTTTTGGCTTTATTTCTACAACGTAAATTGTATAAATCAGGAACACATCAATGGACGTTAGCATATGAGCGACGACAGTCAGTCGACTAACGTCCTACTGGATGTTAGCGACAGCTAGCCAGCATAGCATTCTTCATCTTGTCCAAGAAAAGACATTTTCATTGTTTCCAGAGGATTTACAGAGACTGAGGAGAGAACGTGGAGCCAGTCGCTGGTTTATCAACGATTACAAACAGGAGCACTAAAGACCAAGGGGGATTTTGTGCTCTTTGACTCCTTGGGGGGTTCCTCAGAAGTCCTTCAGGTGATCCTCAGGGGTTCTTCCAAAGTCCTTCAGGTGATCCTCAGGGATTCCTTAGGAGATCCTCAGAGGTTCTTTGGGGGCTCCTCACTGACTGCGGTTCATCGTCCTGCTGGAACGACTCCTCAGCACCTTCTGGAAAAGATCATCTGCAAACAGACGTGATGTTTGTCATTAGAGCTGATGGTGTGAAGAGAACCTGCCTGAATGCTCCTCACCGTTCCTGAAGCTCCGCGCGTCCACCTGTGACAGAAGAACGACGTAAGAATTCATCCTGTTTGTGTGTTTGAGGAAGAAGAGAAGCGTCAGAACGTCTCTCACCCTGGTGGAGCCCGGAGTCGCTGGTCCATCAGCTTGTTCTCTGTCCGGCTTCGATGCTGAATAGACGGAAATGACAGAGGACAGTTTGAGGTACTGAAACTGTAAACAACTGAGCAGATCTCTGATGTTCTGGAATGCTCTGTGATGTTCTCTGATGTTCTGGAATGTTCCGTGATGGACTCACTCAATGGTCTGATGATGTTGTCAATGGCGTGAACGACGCCGTTGGTGGCCATCAGGTCGGGGTCGGCCACAGCGACTCTGTTGACGAACACAGTGGCGTTCCGCTGGGGGGGGGGGAACAACTGGTGAGAGGCGGAACCATGCAGGCGCATGTGCAGGAGGCGGAAACTGACCACGCCCAGCTCCAGCTTGTCGCCCTGTAGCGTTTTGACTCGGGTGTGTGAGCCCACCCCTCCGCTGACCAGAAGACCCTCCCCCAGGTGGTACCTGAGCGTGGCAGCCAGCTGCTGGGGGTCACCTGAGGACACACACAGCTGTCAGTGAAAGACAGAGCCCCCTCCCCACGGCGTCCTGTCCTCTGGCAGCCGGACGAGGTCACGTGACCTCCGTGTCCGTACCGTCTCACCGGGTTTCTTGCAGAAGAGGTCAGAGGTCACAGAGAAGCGACACACTCACTCATGAGTCGTTTGACCTTGGCTGCTGGCAGCGTGCCGAAGGCGGCGTCCGTGGGGGCAAAGAACGTCAGCTCCCCCTGCTGGTTGAGCAGCTCCGTCATACCGGCTGTCTGCACTGCCCCCACCAGGAGGCTGCAACACACAGGGGTTGGTCAGCTGTGGGGGTGGGGTTGGGTCTGCAGAGAAAGTGGGCAATCACACACCAACCTGAAGCGGTCGTCTCCCTTCAGGACGTCCATGATGTTTCCTGTCGGGGGGGCGAGGACTTTGTCCACCGTAAACATGGAACCGAAGCGCCCCATCTTATCGTGGGCGGCGATGCAGGTGTTCTCCACGCAGAGGTTCTACACACACGCACACATAAACATACACATAGACACACACATAAATATACACCCTCACATCCACACACACACACAGCTGATGAACGTGGCTCCAGGTGTGTGTCTGAAGACTCTGCTGTGGTTGTCATGTGGTGTTTCTGGGACCACGAACGAGGATTTAGTTTCAGTGAGATAAGCTCAGGTTAACTCTGGGTTGTCTGGCCCACAAAGTGGGAGATGAGGAACAACTCAGCAGAAACACATCTGCCGGTGGTCCAACAAGTGACTTCTGACCTCACTGATTGAAAAGACGAGACACACACTTCATTCATGGTGTTTGAGGCTCCCTCCTTTTTTTTGAAGAGGGAGGTGATATTTCTCTTTGCCCCTGATCATCTCTGACACATCAGGAGTTGTGTTATTCAGACCATCAACTTGGTACCTTGATCACTGACTTACTTCTCTTCCAGCATTAATCTCTGCGGCCAGCAGGAGGCGCTCTGTCTCCCTTTCATGCGTGTTCACGGGTCTTGATGAGCCAAACCTGGGTTGAGTTACCGAGTTGATAACCAGCGTCGTGGTACCGATAATCCTGATCGTGTCGGTAAGTCAACTCTGGATTCATGGAGTAATCCAGGACTTGTTGATGGAGGTCTGTGGTCATGACCCCCGGTTTCAGAGCTGTTGAATGCAGTTGACTGACGTGTCCTCTGATGTTAGCGTGAACTGACCTCCTCCTGCTCCGAGTGACACGGACAGTGAAAGACAACGTTCTTTGTTGACTGTGGACTTCTGTGAATGTTCTCTCCTGTACACGTGCACGTCCGTGTTTGTTTACGCTCCACGTTCTCTTCGCAGAGTCTGTTCACTGTGATTGAAGTACTCATGAACGGAACAGGGAGTGTAGAACGCTTGATGTATGGCCCTAACACACACAAACACACACACTCTGGCTGCGGTCCAGACACACTCACGTTGCGGTATACAAACACACGTAGCTTCAGCCCCCCCAGTGTCTCCAGCTCCTGATGATGATACAAGGACTTGGAGGACAGCTGCCCCCGCAGGACGTGATTGGTCATCGTTTTCCTCATGTCTGTCGTCATGGAAACACTTCCTGTAAACAGACACACACAGGTGAGCATGCAGACACACACACACACACACAGAGGTGGGGGTGGTACCTGTGAAGGCGGAGTCGAGCGGCGCCAGCAGCGTCAGGGCCTCGGACCCTTTCAGCTGAGGGCTCAGACCCGCCTCCACAAACAGCCGGGTTGCCGTGGCGACAGCGGAGCCTTCGGCGAGCTCCAGGAGCGTTTTGGCTGCAGAGCAGGCAGACATTCACTGATCAGACGGGCCCACGCAGCACAGCGCAGTCATCGCCCCCCAGCTGCCACCTGAGTCCGGGATGAGCAGCTCGCTGACGTAGTGGAGGACGCCATTGGTCCCCAGCTGGTCTGTCCGGGTCACCACCGCCCGCCCATTCAGGGTGAGGCTGTCACCGTCACAGCCCACCTCCAGGGCAGAGCCCTGCAGCGTCTCCATGGATGCGCCCGACACGATGGCCTCAGCGCACTGGATGTCCTTCAGGATGTGGTAGTTGAGCAGGTCTGCGGGCAGAGAGGAGTCAGAGGTCGGAGGGCGTCGTGGTGGGTGGTGTGTGTGGCACCGCCTGCTGGTCACCTCTCAGAGCCACGGGGTCTCCCAGGATCCGTGTCAGGGTCTCCTGAGGAATCTTCTGGAAAGCCTCGTTGGTTGGAGCAAACAAGGTGAACGGACCCTCGTTCTCCAGGACGCCGCTCAGCCCGGCGGCGGCGATGGCGGTCTGAGGAGGTGGGGTCAGACGTCAGGACAGCCAGTCGAAGCCCCGCCCCAGGCACCGCCCCCACCCGGGTCACTCACACGCAGCGTCTCCAGGTCGTCGTCCACCTCGATGAGCGTGTGCACGTCGTTGGACACCGCCGTGATCACCCGGTCGACCACGTGCACGATCCCGTTGGTGGCATGTTGGTCGGCTTTGATCAAACGGGCGCAGTTCACGGTGACGACCTGACGGGGGCGAAGGGAGAGCACATCTGTCGCTGTCTGTGTGGGTCAGAAGGGGTATGTGTGTGTGCGTGCGTCTGACCCCGTTGGCGTAGTGGTGGACGTGTACGTCAAAGTCCTGGTACATGGAGGAGAAGGAGGCTCCGTGCTTCAGCTCCTCAGACGTCAGTCGTCTGTTCACCATGTGGTAGTGGAGCGCGTTCAGTAGCTCGATGTTCACGTTGCTCACCAGAGCGTCCAGGATCTCCTGAGGACCTCAGCGTGAGTGACCGAGTGACTGACAGGGTGTGTGTGTGTATGTGTGTGTGTGTGGACTGACGGTCGGCAGGGCCGCCCACGCCTCGTTACTTGGGGCGAAGAAGGTGAAGCTGCCTGGACCTTCGACCTCGTCCCTCAGCTTGGCTCGTTCGGAATACATCTGAGTGGTGGAGGCTCCGACCACAGACAGAGTCTGATAGATGTTCACCAGAGGGAGAGCTGGAGACACACAGACAGACAGACAGACAGACACACACAGACACAGATAGACACAGACACACAGACAGATAGACAGACATAGACACACACAGACAGACAGACATACACAGACAGATAGACAGACACAGATAGACACAGACACACACACAGATAAGACACAGACAAACAGACACACACACAGATACAGACAGACAGACAGACACACACACACACAAACAGAAACAGCCCATTTATTGGATGTGATGTTTGGGAGGAAGGACAAACAAACTGCTGACACATCCACAGTGTCAGACCCTGGCCCCTGTGACTGTGTGTGGGGTCATACCTGCAGGACAGCCCTTCTCTCCTGGAATCTTCTCGTAACCAGGACAACACTCATACGTGATCACACTGCAGCAGGAGGGACAAGAGACACGTGAGGACACGTGGAGACACGAGGACCAGTCCCTCTCCTCGTCCTCCTGCCTCCAGAATGTTCCATTCATAACTTAGACTCGTCAAGATGCTAATGAAGGCGTTTGTTTCCATGGCAACCATTAGGAGACCACCTGTGGCAGCTGCGCAGATGTTCCTCAGCATGTCACCTGCCTGTTCCCGCCACAATAAAACACCAACAGGATAACAAACAGCAGCAGCTGTGGGGCACCAGCACCCCCCCTCACCCCCAACCTCCCCTCAGTGAAGACCAAGGACATGGAAGTGGGCCGGTGGCTGACTTGGCCCGAGCAACATGGCTGCCCACTGCACCAGCTTGTGTGTGCATGTGTGTGTACCAGAATGGGTTCAAAGCAGAGGATAGGTTTCAGTTCTCACCAGCACCCCCCTCCCCCACCCCCACCACCACCACCACCATCACATCCACTCGCCAACGGCGCCTTAACTGGTTCTGAGACATAAAAACATCAAGTTCCCGCTGCGGTAAAACAGAACCAGATGGAGAGCAGCTACTGTGTGTGTGTGTGTGTGTGTGTGTGTGTGTGTGTGTGTGTGTGTGTGTGTGTTGATCATCAAACCAGATGGAAACACTCCCGTTTGTTCTCCATATAAACAAAGATGGCCGCTGTGGCTTCCTGACAAAGTAAACACTGAAGAGTGTGTGTGTGTGTGTGTGTGTTGGGGGTCATTCCAAAAGCTTCAACTTTTCCAGAGCAACAGCAGACGTTTGTCACATTAACTGTCCAGCAGAACTGAACCCAATGAACATCAGGACCCTCTGAGGAATGTCTGAGGAACATCAGAGGAATGTCTGTGGAACATCAGAGGAATGTCTGAGGAACATCTGTGGAACATCAGAGGAACATCTGGGGAACGTCTGAGGAACATCTGGGGAACATCTGAGGAACGTCTGAGGAACATCGGAGGAACGTCTGTGGAACATCAGAGGAACGTCTGAGTAACATCTGAGGAACGTCTGTGGAACATCAGAGGAACGTCTGACGAACGTCTGTGGAACATCTGGGGAACGTCTGACAAACGTCCCTGGAAAGTCTGAGGAACGTCTGTGGAACGTCTGAGGAACATCAGAGGAACATCAGGGGAACATCTGAGGAACGTCTGAGGAACGTCTGTGGAACATCTGGGGAACGTCTGACGAACGTCCCTGGAAAGTCCGTGGAACGTCTGAGGAACATCAGAGGAACATCTGGGGAACATCTGAGGAACGTCTGAGTAACATCTGGGGAACGTCTGAGGAACGTCTAGTCTACATCTCAGCCTGACGAAGTGACAGTGTGTGCGCGTGAGGAGAGGTCTGACCTCTAACCTCCAAGTGAAAGGACAAACAACACCATGAATGAAAGTTTCACAGCTCCCATGGTCATTTCAGGACACACACACACACACACAGACTCACGTGGGCCGGCCACACACGCGGCGCTGGTACCACTGGCGACAGTTGGTGAAGTACTTCTTGTCGGACCCTTTCACCTGCTGCATCGCACACACGTTGGGCCTGAAACGACACGACGACGTCACCTCAAAGGGGGCGGAGCTTCTGTGAGCCACGTTAGCCACGGTCACGTTCACACCAATCAGAGCCTGGCTCCGCCCCAAAGTGTCTGGCGCCTTCAGGTGAGCTACTGGTGTAACGTCAGGGGCAAAGATGCGCGAGGCTGCGCCCATGTTGACGCGCGGTTGAATGAATGTCACGTGACAAGTTGGTCGGTTTCTATTCCATGTTTGAACAGAAACCCGAACCGCACCGGACCGGACACTCACCCCTGCTGACGCCCTCTGATCCGGCTGTGTTGCAGAACCGCCTGGTACGGAGACCGGGCCCCGCACACCGACACCAGCACCAGGACCAGGACCGGGACCAGCACCGGGACCAGGACCGGGACCCGCACAGACACGTTCATCTTCACGGAAACACGGAGGTGATTGTTGTTGTTGTTGTTGTTGTTCCTGTTCCTCTTCTTCTTCTTCTCTTCCTTCTTCTTCTTCTTCCTCTGTGTCTTCTTCCTTCGCGGTCTGAACTCTGCAGCAGGGGACGGACTTATACCGGGGAGGGGGCGG